>QYTT01093732.1:10268-39290 GCA_006980735.1 Dasypogon diadema | reverse complement strand
GAGAGATTGGGAAATTTTAACCAAATTTTGTAAGCGAGCGACAATTTTTGACATGAAATTTTTACTGTGCAACATCCCAGTGGGTTCACAACTACAATTCTTCTCAGTAGAATTGCCTCAACCACTGGTACTCAGATAAAAACGCCATATCCTGTGCTGAATTTGAACTCTCGCCAACAGGGAGAAAATTTGACGACATGACCTCAGCCCGCTCGGCCACAGGCACAGGTTCGCTCCAAATTTACTCGATCGTTTCAAGAACGATCGGGTAAATGTGAAGTGTGTGGGCAAAATCTGTCGGTTAAGTCTGAAACGAAGGATTTCTAGCAAGGATTGAAAATTTATCCGAATCGTTCAAGTCTGAAAAAAAAAACTGAAGTGTGTAGGAGCTTCGTGCCTCGTTCCTTTAGTTTCGTCATGACGAAAGAAAAAACTTGGTAAAAATAACCAAAATCGTAGGTTAAAATGGCGCCAAACAATAAAGTTGGTTTTTTTGTACCACGAAAAATAGTTATTCTTCTAGCACTAAATTTTAACCAAGGATATTGTTCAAGAACAGTTATTCGGTTAACTTACCATATAAATGTTATTTAACAAATTTTCGTTAACTATGTGCATGGTACATAAACTATTTATCATTGTTAGATGACTATTTAATATAGTATAAATAAATCTCAGGAATAGAAATTTCACTTTCTTAATATAGTAATTTTTCCCCATTTTTATATTATTTGTAATGAATATGGTATTCGATAGCTCCTATATGAAAGAAAAATTCAAAAAATAAGTACAAAGATACAAAAGACTTTATTTCAGTTACATTAAAAGGGCATATTAGTTTTACATATTTCGTTTCTTAGAATATAAAAGTAAATATTTTCAATGGAAAGGTTAAGATAAGATCTACATAACGTCTTCAAAATGTATACTTTGGGATATAAATAACATCATTACTTAAAAATATTTTGGTCTCATATAACGCTTGCCATTAGGACTTTGTTGTACATGAACGGGGCTAAAATTGAAAGAGTTTATATTATACCAGAAGTAGTTCTGTGATTTTCCATTTACTTCATAAGATTGGAAATGTTTCGAAAATATCCCCAATTTGTGCTCTACGCAAACTACAAATATGCTTTCCAATAAAACAGCTATTTCAACAATCTCCAATAGTTTAGTTAAAGTAAACAAATAATATCCCACTTTGAAAGTTCTTCCTTTAAAATCAGTACTATTACAGAAAGTAAAATAATAACTTTTTTCGTTGTAATTCTTTAATTTATTCCAATAGGGTTTCTCTCTCAAATCTTCTAAATGCTTTTTATTTAAATTAGATGATGCACTTTTCAGTCCTTTAGCTTGCAACAAACGATGAGAAAATTTTAGCATACATTTTATTCCGATGGACAAAGTTATATTTTTTCTAGAAGTTATAGAATTTGTATACATTTTTATTTCTCGATGCTTTGATTCAAATCTGAAGCACCATATATGACGAAGTGGACCAATTTTTTCTATTATCGTAGGATAATGAAGTAGGAAATGAAATTTTGGTTTTAAAGTATCTCCGAATAATTTTTTATACTGTAAGTGATGTTGGGATATAACTGATTTTAAAAGTGCAATGGTATTTTCATTAAATTCTGATCTTAAGATTAAGTCCATCATTTCTATAAGTAAGCATAGCAATTTCCAATATTTGTTATTAATTGGAATTAGATCTCCTAAAATTAAAGGCAAATAGTGACAGAAGGTCCACATTTCCCTTGCTGACATATGTAATTTACAGTTTAGCAAGTGTGAATACTTTAAGGGTGGTGAGATGTTGCCAATTTCTGTTTCTCCATACTTGAACAATTGCTTTCTATCATTCAAAATTTCGAGTGTAAAAAGTTTATCGGTCTCAATTAAATGAAATAAAATTTGGGAGACATCATACTGACATACACCCTCAAAAAGGTCGTGCATAATATCTGCAGTAAAATTCTCAGTAACGTGAAACGTATCCAATGAGTTAAAAATTGAAGGTTGTCTAATCCCCGTGAATTTAGCGCGTTTCTTTAAATTTTGTTCCTGAATAATATCGTTGTAATACTGATTTCTATTCCTAAATTTTCCTTCCTGTTCTACAACTCCGGAAGTAATATCAACTCTGTCACACTTACAAAGTCGGCAGGGGAAATTTGATTTGAAACTCGTATTATATCCTAATAAAGAATTCAAACCTAAATTATCTCCTACAACTAGAAGAAGCGAAAAGTGAATTTTTGTTTTAATTTCTCCTATTTCAATTTCCACACCCTCAGTTTCCAAAATTTTAATGTCGTTTATTAAAGGGCCTAAAAATGCATTATCGCCATAACACTTATCTTTAGATTTGAAAAAAAGAACAGGAAAAATATTTTCTAAAGACAGTGCAGTATGCTGAGGTAGTGTTGGGAAAGCAAGGTACATTGCTGCAATCGACTGTTCTCCTGCATGTGAACCTAAAGCATTATTTATTTCGAAGTCGTCGAAATATAAAATATATGGAATTACAATTTTTCCATTAAAACGTACTACTTTTTCCTTCCATAACTGTCCGTGAACCACATTAGAATAGCTTTTATTTTGTTTATATGAATTCATATTTTCAATCGTCTCTTCTAATACCGAAGGTAGTTCAAAGAAATTTTTTAACATAAATTTCAATGGCATTAATGTACCAACGCTCCTTTTTTCTGCGAGTGTTGGTTCATTATGAAGAATCACAGTGCCAACTTCGTTACTTATATCAAATGAAAGGCGAACAGTATAAATATTTTTTTCTTTTAAAGTTTTTTCGAAGTTATGGAAGGTATTAATTTTTTGGAAGGGGTCCCGGATTGCAGATAAAGTGTTTTCAAACATATTGTTTTCTTCAATGGACACTACCTCAGGAAAAGATAACTTTATTTCTTTCAATATTGGAGACAAAACATTGGTAGAAATATCTTTTAATATTTCTTCTGCGTCAGATCTGGCTAAGTTTGATTTGCTATACAATTTGACAGCAAATTCTAACGCTTTGTTTTCAATGAACATTGTAAGGGATGGTTTGTCTTGAGCTGAACTAATTAAGATTAAGTTTGTGTCAATTTGGGGCACTTCTAAATTGTTTGTCTCCGCCGTAACTTTTACTTCAGTTGAATGTGCATGACTGTCTAATACAAAGCAGGATTTAGTGTTTTTGAAGTGCTTTTTAAAAGCTTTTAAGGACTGAAAACTGTGCTTACATCCAGTGCATACAAAATCGTCAATTGAGCCAAGCTGATGCTGTACTTTTAAATGTTGTACAAGATCTTCAACACTATTAAACTTCGAAAGAACTTTAGATCTAGATTCAAAACACTTAAAGCAGGAAGACATTTCTGGTTCTAGTCTAGAAATTATATGTTTAGAATTGTCTTAATTATAATCTTTAAAAATTTATGATAAGTCCCTGAATAAGCAAAGTACTTTTGAAGACGGTTTATCTATAGGAAGTGTTATATTATAAAAATACATTTGAATAAACATCCAAACGTCTTCACAGGAATTTGGATATTTTAAATCAAGCACATGAAAGACCTTAAAGCAAGCATCGAGGGCACTGAGAAAACTAGGTAATTCGTACTTAATATTATCATAATACACATAATACTTATCGCTATTAACGGAATCCTTATTTTCAACAGAAATTATTACAGGTTGTAGTGCTTCACCTCTTTCCGCAAGTGATAATCTTAGCTTTTCAAGTTGATTACTCACATCATTTATTGTGTTCACACGTAGAAGAAACGTCCTTTGCGAATCCTTAATAGTACAACGTGAAACTGAGCTTTTACCTTTTTGTTTTTCAAGTATATGCCTAACTGAAGGAGGTAAAATACCATGCAAAAGTAAGGCAAATGTTGCATCAAGAGTATCTAGAAAAAAATTGCAAAACTGAATTAATTAAAACCATTCCTGATGTTAATATGAAAATTTGAAATATTTATAGATATGCATCGACATTAAAAATATATGTATGAAAATATTAAAAATTACCAGGAAAAATTGCCCCTGAATTATTTAATGTCTTTAGTAGTTCGATACACTGCTTGTCTTTAATGTTGTTGTTGAAAATTGTCAATATCTTAGGTTTGAAAACTTGCCACTTTTCATAAAGACCGTGCACATGGGGGTGCAATACTTGAAAATCTATATCAATCTAAAAAAGTAATATATTTAAAACAACAGTAAAAAGAAATAGGTCTTAGAAAGTTACCAAGTTATAGCCCAAAGAATGAGTCAGGTGGTGCCAATTTTTCAAAAAAATTTCAGGACTTATCTTAGAAAGAACTTCAGCCCTTCTTTTTGCGAAAGTGATTTTCCAATTCTTTTGAACATCAGAAAAGGGAGCATTATTTATTTTCAGCCAATCATAGGCTCTAGCAACAACTACAGATAAAGGGAATTTGTTAACTAAGTTTAAAAATTAAAATATGTAAATACCTTCAGAATTTTCTAGATTTTCTATGTTTAAAGTTGAAGTCGTAGTAGCCGAACAAGTTTCTGCTGTTTTGGGTTGAATAAAACTACTTCTCTTTATGCGTTTGGCGTCATTATAATACTTGTCATACAAACGACCTGACGGAGTCTGCTTTGGACCTCTTTTCTTATAATATATTAACTATAAGAATTAAATAAAGTTAGAACCTACCATAAAAAGTTTTACGAAAATGGAGAAGAAAGATATTGTTACTGAAATAAAAAAATCCCTTTCAGATTAAACAGTCAATACGCACCCGATCATCCTTGAAATTTATTTCAATTTTCTCTGCAATATTTTCAAAACCATCCCGAGTTATTTTCTTTTTTCTGCGCACATGCCAAGAAATAATTGCATCTACTAAAATTTTTCGTGAAAGATCATCTAATTTTCCTTCCTTTTGAAAATAATGTAAGACATAATGTCCTTTCTGAGATTCTTTTAACGCTTTTATTAAATCCTACGTTAAGAAAATATATTTATTAATACATTTATAATAAGAAGCAGATATTACAAATTTTTCTTCAGTTTCTATAGACTGATTTACTGATATCTCTATTGAACTCTGCCTAGAAAGGGATGATTGAGAACATTCTTCATTTCTTTGCAGCCACTGACTAACAAAAGTATGGAAATCCGTATTAGTAGATGCCGTATCACACAAGGACGGCGCAGGTATATTCTGAAATCGCACATTATGAGTAACGGGTTGTAAAATTTCATGGAAAACATACATTTTCAATCCTCCAATTCACAAGCTTCTGCCTAAATTCTATCTTTGATCCAAGTGTATAATTTTTAAAAATTTCATTTAAATCTACTTCAGTCAACAGTTCCAATCTTTTTATCGTAATATCTTGAGCTGACAATTGCAAGAAAGTAAGGCATTTATAAGATAGGTACAAATTATATGTAGTGGTAAAATTTTTCTAGATGTTTGATTTTTGCTTCCTTTCTAATTTCCCGTGGCACAGATCGAAAAATTATTCCTTATACATATACAAATGGACTTACCTTTCAAATCGTCATATAAAAATTCAAAGCTCCAGCTTTTAAGTAAGAGATAAAGTTCTGATTGTGATATATCAATGTTCTCATCTGTATTAAATATATTTTCACTTACACTGTCTTCCACCGTGGTGTCTATATTAGCACTTTCACAAATTCTTTCAATTGCTTCCACAAACTTATCCATTTCAAAGCAATAAGAGTGCAAATAGCATAAATTTATTCCACTTTCTCTTATTGCATACAGTACATAACTGCATTAGTACAGAAGACTTATCAGCCTTTTCCTATGATAACTCCCTTTAAAATGACTTCAAAATCGGCGAACAACCGACTAAATTGTTCTTGAACTACGAATTTCAGTGAAAATTGACCTCGCACATTGTTAATGAACTATGAAAGTAGTCATTTTTGATGATGTGTATCTGAAACAGTTAACGGATTAAACAATAGAGTGGTTAATCAACAATCTGAGTTGGCGTATTTCTAAATGTATTGTCACACTGATAGTTAATTTTCCATTTACAGTAATATTTCAGAAATAACTATTTTCTGCAGTTAAAATTAAACATTGAAAATGGTAAAAAATTTATAAGAATTCAGACATTTGTACGGTATGGTATTTCAACAATTTATTTCGTTTAATTTGACCAACTTTATTTTTCTGAGTGCATTGATTCCTACCAGCAAAAAATTCAATGATGATGCATATAAATGCAGTGGTTGCTATATTATGCGACACTGTTCAGATGAGATGTCAAAGAAGGATTAGTAGAATTTTTTTACGGCGCAGCCAAAGCTCAGGGGATGCCCTATTATGTTATGCACAGCCTTGGTGGAAAGAAAGTGAGGTTGCGAATTGCCGGTGCATATTCTGCTCAAATAACTACTACATATGGCTCTGCGGAGATGTTTTACTGTATCAAGTATTTAAGTCCGGTAACCATACTCACATAAGATGCTTAATATTAGCAATAAATTAATGATAGAAGGTCTCAGCAATTCTCTTCCCAAGTAGATTGGTAGTTCTCCTTCTGAACTTTCTATTGTATTATCGTATTGTATATTCATTGGTCAGCGCTATCTCCAGATTTACATGTTTCGAGATTTACACTCTTCAGCCACAAATTTCACATAATTTTTAAAAATCATATATTTGCAAAATTTATATTTTATAAGAGGAATGTTATTCACAAAAAGTTATTAAAAAATAAAACTTCTCTGGAACTGCCAATTGAAAGTGATATGCTTAATTTATTTACTAATACTTTTGAGCTTCCAAAAAACGGATTTTTTTCTTTTATACTTTGCGCATCCTTGAACTATCTAGAAAAAGGCCCTACAGCTTTTTTTTGGTATTCGAATTTTTTCAGAAGTTGAACGAACAAATTCGCAGAGTTTCGCGCGGCAGAATGTCGCTCGTGTGCATCGGCCCTCAGTGGAAATGCTGCGTCGGTCGCCAAGAAAAACATAAAGCACATCAAAACTGACGGAAACAGTCTAATTGCATTCAGGGAATATTATGTTCCCATTTTTCATCACACTATGAAGTGTTGAATTTCAGAAAGTTCCACCATCAGATTCAGACCCTAATGCACCAACATTGAAATAGATGAACTTGTAATTTACGTCACAACCTCCCAGCAGAATAATACTGAGATTTTTTCTATAATTGTAGTACTGGAATTTGGAGATGTTTTGATAGATATAATAGTAATGTTTGATAATGAAACGTACAATAAATAGCACCTAACACATGGGGAAATTTTGTCCTTTCTAAGCTTCTACTAATAGCAAGGAATTCCTCTCCAACTAAGTGAGCCATGTAATTTTCTTTTAATACCGAATATGTTTCGTAAACAATTTTTGGAATTGTGCTGTGATTACTAGATGATGATGTATTCCGCAGTGCAAACTAATCCTTAAACGTGAATCTGCGACTACATTTGTCATCAATTTTTTCCGACAAAAATACAAATCCTCGACTTTGTCCAAGCCAGTAATTGATGTAGCGACAGTTTTGACTAATGATATAGAATTTTTTCTCCCTCGTGCAGAACAGTCACCTTGAACTTCGAGACCAGCTGAAATGTACAAATCTGATGTGAATTATACACAGTACAATGTCTAATAAAATAAATCTTTTTGTTTTCCTTTTTTCCTTTTTTTGATCAGAGAATATGATTTTTACATTTTCGTTGATTTTGAATTTAAATTTGCAGATTGATTTAATTTTTGTTTTCGTTGATTCCTTTCGTTTTTTTTTCTTTTTTTGCAAAACTTGCAATGTTCTCAACTTTAGGGGAAACCTCCCCATCTACCTGTCGAAAATATCCCTATGGTGAAGTACATACGTCAAAATGATCAACAATTTAAAAAAGATTCTAGATTTGTACTTAACAATCAGATTTATTCGGAACAAGCATAAATGAGATTATTGCAAGTGGAACTTTAATATTTGTCTAAAACTCTAGATGTATTACGATTTGTTTAAAATTTCATAAAAGTAGCCCGGAAGCTTCGTCATTTTTGACATCATAATCATCAAAGTTTTGAAATGTTTATTCTTTTAAGAGTTTTATGAGAAAAACCATTAACGAATTCTCCCCATGCTACCCTACATAACTTTTATTTTATATTAGGTATATCAAAATTGAGAAAGCCAGGGATAATAAAATTTACCTTAATGAAGGCATTAAAAGAAACGACAGTCACATCAGTAGACTCGTGAACCATAAATAAATTAAATTCGTACAAAAATAATAGATTATGAAATATAGTTTACGGAAGCTCCCTTCTGCCTGAAATCTCAAATTGTTTGCTAAGTAAAGCAGCCCATGCGATATACTTCAGAGCTCATCAAATTTCAGAAAGCATTGCTTGAGGCTTATTCCAATTTTCAACAAAAGATATCATGCTCCGCCTAATGATGTTTTCATTAAATTAAACACAATAACAAAAAACTTTATGTTTCACAAAAAATAACTGAACTTCCAAGAACTGGGAAGATTTTTATTTCCTCTTTATCATATTGAAAGGAGGACTACCATACTTTAGCCTTGTTTCATAAGACGGCAGACATTAATAAATTATGTACAATTCTTGTTTTATACACACCTGAATAGAGCAGTATGGAAGGATTTTTTAAATTTGAGTTTAGTGAAGTTATATATGTAATTATTGAATATTTTCATAAATAACTGGTTGGAATATATACTGCTGTGCTGTGAATGACATGTATCTGTACATGATTAGGTCTATTATTAAGAGAATTCGGTTTGTATATAGGTCCAATAAAAGAAGTTTATATGCAAAACTAATCCAAAGTTTTAAAAATTGTAAGATTAAGTTTAAATTAAAGGAAAAAAATTAAGTTTTAATTCAAAACCCTTATTATGGAAGTAAAATATTGTAATTTGGTGTATACGAAATCGAAAGGGCTTTATTAACGCACCTTCTAAGTTTAAAAACTTCCAAATTACTGCAATAAAACCGACAGGTTTACATGACCAAACCTTCGAAGTTTAGAAATAAGGTTAATGTTGTTTAAGGAAGAGACTTGGCCAGTTTTGTTTGTGTACTTCCTTCTAGTTTTAAAATAAAATTATCATGTTTGATATCAAAATTGTTTTTTGGTGTAATTTAGCTTTTGGTCTTTCTCGTATGAAAGACGCAAGTGTGTAGTAAATTACTAAATGAAAGATTGAAGTTATATCCTGAAGTTTCAAAATTCAAAATTGAAAAAAAATTGTTTTCCCACTTGTTTAGAGTTCTATGAAAGGCAAAAAACTCTTTGAGAAGGGAATTGCTAGCGAAGTCCCAACATTTAAAAAAAATTCTAGGGTGTCTCGATTTCGTCGATAAGCAAATCTTATCAGCATAGCTGAAGCCTATTCCGTATAGACTTTTAAAACTTGGATTCCACCAAGTGCTCTTTTCCATTTTTTCAGCTTACGAAAATTTATTAATATTTCCTCATCTGGGTTTTTGGAAAACTATATTTGCTCCCATATAAAATTCGTGCTTGTAATTAAAAATAAGCTGATAAAGGGCAAAATTTTTGAAAGCTTTGCTTAGTGTCCATGGCTAGACGGACCAGGCTTCAACCATGCTAATGGTATTTCCTTACCGTCGAAATCGAAACACTCCACGAGTTTTTCTAGCAATTCCCATCTCCAAAAATTTTTTGCCTTTAAAGAAATGGAAAACAAAAATGTTTTTGTTTTAATATTAAAGCTTAATCTATGTATTCAGTTAAATAAAATTAATATTTTGATCTGCACTTGATTTTAAATTATTATTATCATTTAAATTAAAAGGGCAATATAAAGTTTTGTGCAACACTCTATTAAATCTACTAATAAATAGTGTTTTGCTTATTACAAAAATCTGAGTTTTATTTTAAAAAAAGCACTCAAAATTTGCTGAACTTTTATCTGGTCTAAAAATAGTGAAACATATTCATTTGATTATTTTAAAGAAGTCTCTATTACGTTCTTTTGTTATATACTTCTGCGTACTTCTTGCATATGTATTCTAGCAAAAAACCTGGGTCTAGTGAATGTGAGACAACCAAAAGAGTCCCTGTGTCGAGTGGAGAATATTGACGAACTCCTTTATTCTTTTAATAAAAATTTTCACGACATCTTTTTATTTTTAAAACTTATTTTTATTTTTAATTAAATTCATTTTTGTTCCTTTTAAAAACTTTTATTTTAATCGTTGATTTTTTTTATATTAAATTCTTATTTTAAAAGTACATTAAAAAATCTTTAATTGAACACTTTTCCTAGCAACACGACTTCAGGACTCGAACAAAATTTTATTTCTATATCATTTCCTGACACCTCAAAAATTTTACAAATTTCGGTGTATCCTAAATTTCTCTGTAAGTTTTCTGCAAAGTAGTTGTGTGTCTATGATAATTCAAAGCTTCATTTTTTAAAGTGTTTTTGTAAAGCTATATATAGACATTACTTCTATTAAGAGATAAATATAAAAATTAGATAAAAAGTAATTAATTACAAAAACTAAATGTAGCTAACCGCTACACCTGTATACGCCGTACCTTGTTTGAAAAGCACTGTCAGATTCAATTACTTCTTTGTGGAGAAAGCACATTCCTGGCCTGGAAGATGTAACGCCCTTTTGGAACATTTACTATTCTGATGGCAACAAAAATAGTTACAGACTGGTCCCAACTTACAAAAATATATTATCAGAGGCGTATTACGAATTGCCAATCCGTTATAAAAAATCGATGTTGCATCCAAGCTTACCCTGTTGAGGTCGCCGTGCGCCTGTCGCTTTGGATATTTCAAACTCTCTGAATTCCTTCAGCCCACCATCCAATTTAAACAGCTCCTTATCGGTATACATTGAATCGTCGCTCGTGCAGTTACCAGCAATACATACTTTTTTTTAGGTTTGGTGTAATTAAAGGATCCATTCTGAAGCTGAGTAAGGATCATACGGATAATAAATCCGTCTCGTCGTCAGTTGGATTAACCCTCTGATTCGAGTCATCAAAGTCAGTTTTGTGGTAGTTTAGGATATATCGTACGTCAGCACTACCAACTGACCTATAGATGTCTTTACAAAATCTTGCATTTGAAGATGCCCAAATTCCGCAATGAAATTAACAAGACTTTCTAAACGTTTTCAACTTTAATCACAATATGGTTCAATGATAGTTATAAATAAAAGTTTAAATCATTGTAGCGGTTCAACTTATTTTAAAGTTTACAAATGTTTTTTTAAACTAGACCTCTCTTAACCCGGCGTCATGGGGGATGGGTCAAAATGACCCGTCATGTTTTAATTTGCTTATGGTTTTATAACAACGCGTACGACGTTGCCTCTCTTTTCAGTAGCTGTAGGCGTTGACTTTTTTTAAACGTTTTTAATGCGAACTCAGTAGGACGGCGATCGCGCTGCGAGTTACACGTGCCGAAAGCTGAAAAAGGTAAATATGACCCTTCCCCGCAATCAAAGTATCTATTGTACGCCATTTCGCCCATGTGTAATTTTCTCACTTATTGTAGCTTTTAATGGTATTTTTATGCTATTTTGAACATGTATGCCGTCACCAGGGTCATATTACACCGAATAAATAATGAGTCAAACCAAAAACGACGTTGGTATTTGAAAAATGTAGGCCTTGCCCTTGTGAGTGAACATATGAAAGTCCTCCAAAATGTTACACGCTTACCCCGAGAAATCCGAAAAAAATCGGACTATCCATCAAGGAATCACCAGAGGAGCCTCCAGCAAAGAGGACCAATGCTCGTAAAAGATGCCAGGTGTGTCCCGCTAGGAAAGACCGTAGAGCTACCCATACGTGTCACGGTTGCAATAACTATGTTTGTATCATACTTTTTGCGCCGACTGCGTTCATAATGATGATTCCAATTAACTTTTTGTTATTTTTTCCCAAAGATTAGTTTGTTAAGTTCCTAAAAATGCCATTTAAATTAAAAGAATGACAAAAAATAAGTGTTCAGTGTAATTAAGCTAGAGGAAGCTAATTTTGTTAACTTATTGATTAAAAAAAATAAATAATTAATATATTTTTGTCGATATAAAGTCATGTTTTATTTCCTTAATAAAGTGAAATATATCTATAAGCAAAATTTTCTATTTTTTCATAAATATAATGAAATATACGTAGTGTTGAATAAGTGGGTAATGATGACCCAACCCACACGTCCTTGTAACAAGTTTCCACTCCCATGACGCCGGGTTAAGAACGACTGACAGTCTAATACTCTTCATTTCATTTTGCAAAACTAATCAAGAAATTTCTAACGCCTGCGCAAAATACATAATGAAAATTCCTGCGCACAGTGTCTGTTTGCTAGGTAGAAAATCCTCAAAGTACAAACAACTCTATATAAATGATTTCAAAACTGACAAATGCAATCCAATACACACAACTTTCAAAAGTAAAAAAAGGCAAAAATGCTTTGGTGCAGCTATCTTTCAAAGCTCTCTTCAAGGAAATGCCTCCGAGCTTTCCCATTCATTTTGTGAAGTCTATCTTTTCTTTGCCTATGGCATCATCTATTTTCTATTTTTCCGTAGAAGACTTAAAGAACACAGTGAGCTTTTTAAGTCAGTAACATAACCGAGTTAATTTAACCCAGTTAATGTATGACAACTCTGTACTCTGTTGCTAGAAGAACGCAGCTATTCTTCGACTTATTTCTGTCTTTATTAATTATGTGGAATAGATACGTTACTAAATCTAAAAGAAGCTGGCATTTGGTCGGTTTATGTTCAGGCGATCTGAATGCCATTTGAATAGAAATGTCTGTTGAAATTTTTATCGTTTCAAATTTTACAGATGGTGGAAGCAAAATAATATCTAGAAAATTATACTCACATTAGTTTCGTCACGACTTTCAATCAATTAAATTCCTATTAAATTTAGAAGAATTCCATATTTTTCTCAATTCATCAATAAAATCATCTCCGTGTCCAAATAGTACTCTCACTTTCTCACTCAATAAGACGTAATGTTCGGTACGATATCCCAAGTTACTCCCTATTGATTCCGAATTTTTCTAACGGTATTTGAGGCTCTGTCTGAACTTTTTACTGTAGACTGCGAGTGCAATGAAGCTGAGCCCAACGACCAATATGTTAGTACAATTTTAGTCGGCACTCAAATCTCACACAAATCACAAAAACTCGGTAAGATTCAGGTTACAAGAAGATAAACAAAAATCTATAAAGCGCCTAATAGAGACAGTCGATCCAAATACCTTTCAGTAGAGCTTACCTTGGTCAGAAACTACGAACCCTCAACAAGTACTGGGAACATTTTGAAGTTACACATGAGGAAAAAATAAAATACTCATTAATTAAAGAGAATCCTCACATTTTTTACTAGTTGAGTTCGAGTGACAAGCCTTAAGGCCAATTTACATTACTACAACATTGTAAGCAAACAGTGCGAGTGGGATAGATAAAGCTAACATGATAAAATACGAAAAAAGACAAAACATATGCCAACAAAATTTTACGAGCTAAAATGTCAATTTCCCCGCTGGAACAGAATTTTTCTTTCCCCTTCATTCTTTGTCTTTTTTTTACACATATCATCAATCAATAAAACCATCTCGTTCAGGTTTTCAGTAAAAAAACATGTTGCTGCTATGTAAATTGGCCTTTAAACATCTTCAAAGAAACAACTAACGCCCTGTAAGTCCAATAAGGCAGAATCCATATACTTCTGCCATTTGTTTGGGCTAACTTTAACCCCAAACATCAGCACATTTGCCTTATAAGAACCTTTATGTGTAGTCAATAATTGTAGTGATGCTGAGTCTTCATATATATATATAGTTTTTTTTGTAGGGTGGGGGGGGAATGCATTACGCACCTAGGGGGACTAGCCTCCCGTGTGCCGGACTTCCCACGATCCGGGTCTACCGGCTAACCCCCCCCCCCCCTGTCACCAGGCCACCATCCCTGAACCGTCGCTAGACATTACTTCGGGATGGTGACCCTTTGTTTGGCCTTACCAAGCCTCCCCCCGTTGACAGCGGAGCGGAAATCTCCCCCTCTGAGGAGGGCCAGCCCCGCACTCCACCCGGTAGCACAAGGTCAGCTCCCCTCTCTTTTTAGGGGACGCACGGTCGAGTCTTCATATATATATAGATATGCTTGGTGCACGTCAAGCACGCAGAAGTATTGCTCATCTCTTTCACTCTTAATTACCCGATTAGTTGTCTCTTTGTAATCTGCACAAATCGAGTGCTTTTCCAATCTTCTTCATAAATATATTCCTGTATTCACTTAGCAATTTGTTAATTTGTTTTTTTTAACAACATTTTTAATTATATCGTTATTTTCAATTTTATTTACTGGATACACGTCCACTTTTTGTTGTAGTACGTATAAAACAACTTCGGCTCTCCTTTTCTCGGAACCGATATGCACCACACAAAGCCTGAGAGGACGAATGACTTGTCCATAGGGTAATTCCATGAAAAATCGATCAACGGCTCTGAGTCGACTATCTCAGATTTTAATGATATTTTGCTAAATTATTCGGTTAGATCATTAAATGATTTATGCGAAATATTTTGGTTTTCGCCAAAAAATATTAGGGATTTTGGTAGTTTAAAAAATCACATTTTCTAAAATATAAAGCGTAATACAGTCCTTAATGACTCATTTTAAATGTAAGGCTTCACGGATTACACAAAAGATAACATGCGGTCACATTAAGGAGCAAAGATGTTTTGTATCCTTTTTTCATCTTACGTCCTTTAATATCATAAAATGCGTATTTCTAATATTTTTTTATATGCAAAATTTAAACTCGGAACGTGGATGGGATTATTATCAAATATAACTTTGAATGTGTAAACCACTTGAATAACGTACACAACTTTACAGCCTGAAGAGATACTTTACCAAAATAGCTATAAATAAACAAATAACCTGGAAAATTATCATAAATTACTAAACCTTAAGCGGATTTAGAGTCGATTTTTAATGAGCAAACCACCCCACCAATGCTGATGGTAATTTTCTTTTATTCTAAAGATTAGACTATTTTTATTGTGGGTAAAATAGATTCACTGCTGAAAACATTTGATGCAGCTAAAAGCCACGCATGTTCCATAAATAATTATTTATCTAATTGGGGAATATCCCGGTTATTTGTAGGAACACGCAACCATAAAACATAGGACATTTAAATTGAATTCAAAGGCAAAAGACATTAGCCGGAGAGTACGGAATTACAACTAGGTGTCAAAAATTATTACGAAATGCCAAATCAGGGTTTAATATTAATGAAAAGAATACCCAATAATGAGTAAACCAAAGTTCCATATTTACGTATCCTTAAAGGAAAATTCACTTTTAGTTCGCGCACAGCCAGGGGCTGATGAACTGAGAGTTTAGAAATTAATTTTCAAAAATAAAGGGTTAAAATTTTGAAATGAAAAACAGCTTTAATGCATGGTTTGTTGTAATTGATTCAATTCGTATCATTATTCTAAAATTAGTGATCTTAGCTCTGTCCTGCAGTGGATGGTTGTAAAATTTCCTTCGTTAAAAAAGCTTAGAGAAAAATTATGATAAGGAGCTTAAGTGTTTTATTTTGTCTTTATTTCACCCAATTAGATTCCAATCAGATTCCTCAATTAGCAAAATAACTATTTAAGGAGTAGGCGTAGAATTTCTCTGTCACGGATGTTTTTAGCAGCAACCGTATTTTGCTCATAATAAAAATAGTCTAATCTTTAGAATAAAAGAAAATTACCAGCAGCATTGGTCGGGTGGTCGGGTGGAAAGGAGCGACTCAGAGCTAAACCTTTATGGAAGCTCTCCTACGGAATGGCGAAAATTAGCAATTTTGTGAAAATGACGGAAATAAAAGAAGCATTTTCCAAATAGCACCATATGACAAATTTTGGATAAGTCTTTATAATTCTTTGAGCTAAGTTATTTTGAAATCTCCATCTTAAATTCTTTAAGACAGTTTTGTAATGAGTTTTTATATTAGAAAGTAATACTTTTTCAAAGTTACCTCCACATATTGAAAAAATTAGATAATTTTTTTGTTTTTGTCATTTTGAAAAAAATGGAAAATTCAAAAATCTGTTTTACGTAGTTGTGGAGTCATGAAAATTGGTTAAAAACCTATGGTTCTAAGTTGAACACAAAAAATATGGAAAATAGAGTTTCGAGATATTTCAGTTTGAAGTTTTATAAAGCTACTTGATAAATTGTAAAAAACATACAATGTAAATATATTTTTAATATTTCTCAGTTTCTGCCCGGAAGTTGGATACCTTTTCTTCTGTTTTTGTTTTCTGTTGTTATTTGCTCTTTATCGTTTTAAGCAAAGAAATTGATTTCATGCATGTTTACGCAAATTCTATTAATATTTAATAGTTATAGCAATCAAATTTCAGATTTGCAATGATCATTTATGGCTTCCTAAATATTTAAAAATTTCCAATTGTTTGCTTCGTTAATAAGTAATTAGTATTATAAACATTATTAATGAAAATTGATTCAAAAAGTAAGTAAGACTTCCATAGTACAACATTTAAAAATACGACTATAATAACTTTATTGAGAATTCTTGACCAAAAGCAATGAAAACGATCTTTACAGGACATTGACTAACCTTGTCGACGGACATTGTTTTGAATAATGTTTCAAAAGAACACAAAGTACCTATAAAGCTTTTATAATTTTTCTTTATGCCGCTTTAGAAAGGATTCAAAAAATACTAGATATTATATAAAAATAATTTTTTGACAAACTTGTTAAAAATCCCTATTTTTCCCCTTAAAGGTGAAACTTTTTTTTATTGGATTTACTTTCGTTAAACATCATCCTGCACCCTGCATTCTTTTATTTACTAATTTTCGATATATTTACACTACTTGCATTACTTTAATTTATATTGTTATTAAGGCTTATCTTCTAAGCAGATTAAATTATTACTTTGACGCCCCATATTTTTTATGTACAAAAATTTTTCGAGAAACAAGTAAATGAATGAAAATTGCTACCAGCTTTGCTTGTACATGTTGTACAAGCACTGTGCACTTACCTATTTTAACCGATGCAAAACCTGAAAAGGAATGACTCTTTTCGGCTCTAGTTCACTCTTGACTCTTGAGTCGAAAATTCCGAGAGCTAAATATTTTCCTCCCTCATGAGCGAGCGAGATTTTACACTTAGTATATTCTGAATCGAAATTTAAGTATGATGCCGTTGAGATAACTTGATAAAATTTTCACCATGTAAAGTTGATGAACTAAGGAAGTTTTCGAACTAGTTTCTAAAAAAAAAATTATGGAACTTTTTTCTTAAAATTGCCATAGAGCATTCACATTAGTTTTTGTTTTGGTAAAAGAAAAAATTCAACATTATTTTTTTTAAAACAATGGTGAAGTGTATTGAAATAAATGTTTTTAAATACAACAGGTGTACTATTAAGCTATTTCGGGAAAAAAAAATCAAGTGGCTGTCTCACTTACTTCGACTGCTATGACCAAAAATCCCTTACAACACGTAATTAGCGAAAAATTTCGAAAATTTGAAATAACTCGAAAACTAAGAAAAATCGTAGAACATGCATGGGGGTGATTTGGGTTCCCCGAGGGACGCTCTACCTCCAGGCTTCCAATTATTACTACTTTTTGGGACACCCTGTATAACATTCATAGCTATATTTGATAATGAACCCATTCGCGTCAAAGTTTAAATAAAAATAATGAGTTTCTCTTCTAGCCCAGAAGGCGCACTTCTAAGCAAGGAGGTAAGAACCATTTACCCATCACCACATTAAGTGTTCACACATTTTAAAGAAATATGTTAAAACTAGGCTCCCCAACAAGCATGCAAAACACGTAACGTTTGACCAAAAAACAAGACAGAGGAAAACAAAAAAAGTTAGTAAAGTTAACACTTTAACATGAGTAAAACGACAAAAGAAAGGCGTACTAAAGACTGTACTAAAAAGTCTTGGTTACATTAAAATCGCAGTTAACCCAGTTAACAGCCGTACACATGCGATTAATAGGCTCATGCTTACTATAGTTAGTTCTAGTGAAGTTGATATGCAAAAGGGAGGACACCTCTCAAGTTGCGACTATTAAACCTGAAGGACAACCCGGCACGGAACACCGAAGAGGCAATATGGGAATTCAGGAGCTGGTGTATAAAAACTATATCAGCAAACCAAAATATTTCACATAAATCGTTTAATGCTCTAACCGAACATTTTAGCAAAATTTCATTAAAATCTGAAATAGTCGACTCAGAAAAATTCCGAAATCGATTAATTTTCAGTGGAACGACCCCATACGAAGCTTTTAATTTTGTCTTTGTAAAATGGAGTTCCTGTTTAGTTAATTAGTGGAAATAATTTTCACGCGGTATCATATTACATTTTACAAGGTAGACAGTCAACAATAATTGTTTTTATAATTTTCTGTTCTCTGCCTATACCATTGCATCTTATAATTGAATTAATCAAATATCCATCGTCGGTTTCCGTACTATCATGTAATGTCTGAATAGCCTTCTGCTGATAAGTGCCTGCCCTAAAATAAACACTTTGTACGTTTCCTTCCCTAGACGTCTTTGCCATATGATCAGGTTTGCCGCTTCTAAGACATTTCCCTCTAGCCTTCTCGATGATCGATGATCTGAATCTGATCCCGCGCTCTATAATTCTTCATAGCTTTTGGTTTTAATAACTGCTCTAATGTTTATCCTGAAAGTGTTTTTATTATGTGAATTTAGTTACTGTTTTGTCTTTCATTGCTCATCTCTCTGCTTTCAATTTCAACATTTAACAGAACGTATCGATGGACTCTGTCTGTAGTATTCACTCTCTAATATCATTGTCCCGCATAGCTTTAATAAATTGTGCACGGAGATGATTTGATATTAGCTGTGTTTTTTTTGCACAAGATGCATACAGATCTCAGGATCCCGATCTCATTTATATACGTAATTCCAACAACAATGCAAGATCTCGATCTTTATACAGACCTCAAATCTGAATCTTTAAAGATTCAAAAAATAGTATGGATTCCCACATATAGACGCACTTTTTCAATCTTAGATATTGGTACTATTGTTTGTCAAACTTAAAGAGTAATCTTAAAAGTGAACAAACATGGATGATATAATATTGTAAGTATTACCAAAAAAACTATAATTTACACGTTTGAATTACTACTTCTTACCAACAATAAAATAAAATAACGCCTTACAATTAGCAGCTGTCAACTTCACAATGATTATCAGTACCGCCAACGTATAAAACTAATTTCAACAATATCCCGAACAGTATTTTACCTACATATCTAGATCTCATAGCGAAAAAAGCAGAGCTATTGTTGATTTATTACAGTGTTCACACATATAATTACATTTTGTATATTTCAAATCTGCAGCTCAGTGCAAAGTCTGAGTTGTTTTCTATCATGTAAGACTATAGTCAGTTTCACAAAGTTGACAGTAAGAAAACTCGAGTGCGTTTAGATAAAGAGGTGCCACGATTAATAGAATACTCGCTGCAATTTTTCCTAGATTTAAAACCTCTATCATGCCATGCTCTATGGCAGACTGAAACCGATTACGTACTAGAAACTAAAATTTTACAATGCAATCTACCTATTCAATTGATTTTTATCCTAGATAAAACTGTAGCTTCGACCAAGTAATAAAAGAAAAACTATTCAGCTCCCAAGTAACGAAAAAGTGCTCACTGTCTGTTTAGGAGTTGGCAAATCTTTCTGTTGCTAGTTCGTTGATAATCATTGTCAAATCACCTGGAGTGAATCTCATACTGTAGGACAAAAAAAAACCATAATCAATATTTATTAATTAAAGAGCAAAGATCGGTAATTTAAAAAAAAAACTTTGAAAATAACCCTAGAAATTCATTATATCTTACCTGCTTTACTTTTTTTTAACTTTACTTGTTACAAACAAATTAATTTGCTCTTTTCAGAAAAGCGAGTGGAAAAAGTGACACAGGGTAAGTCTGTAATTTTATTTAAAAAAATGGAAAAAAGTCCTTAGTCCAAGTTACTTTGATATAACTAAAATTATAGACAGGATTATCTTACAAAAGTTTCTTATCTATCTGCTCAAAAATTAGATTAAACTAAGACAAAAACCAGTGAATTCCTGCAATTTTGTAAACTGTAAGAAGCTACGTTCAATAAAAGATTTTGAAACGTCCAGAATCCTACATAGTGTAAATTTTTCTTAACGGAAGAAATTAAGAAAGTAAAATAGAGAAAGCATACTCAAAGCAAACTCAGCAAAATGGAGCTACATATGTTACGTATATAATTTTCAAAAACTAAAGTGAATCAACCAATCCATAATTGGATTGATGTGTCTAGGAGTAAAGGAAATTGGTGGATTTTAGGTTTCGTGGCTTGGAACGAACGCTAATGTACTTCAGAGGCTGTAGCAAGCTGATCTCTTCCTATAAGACTTAAAAAATGAGGACGATGTCCGATATCTTGCTTCCAGCAGAACGGGGAGATTGTAATAAATGCAGTCCGGCCACATTTGATGGGAGATGGAAAACATCTCGTTACATTAGGGTCTTCAAAGCATAAAGCAAACCTGATCAACCAACCTGATCATATTTCGTTCCATATGAAGGGGACTAGAGAGAACTGGCATTCCTTAATATGAGCCCGACTACGTTATATATATGTAATTTAATTCTTTAGACCTTGCTTATGGGATAAAGTTTATCCTGTTCACAATACGGTCAATGCAATTTTTTAACATAGGCTTTAGACAAATAATACATCCAAGTCGTACTTTTATGGTTTGTGAAATACAAAACTAATCGTAAGAAAAGTCGAGTCATGTCCGTTGTTGGAACATGTCTGTTTCTCTTCGTGATTCCCAGCTTTCAAACAAATATAATATATTGGTGTCGCTATTGTGTGATAACTTCTGGGGTCACCTCGACTTCTTCTAGCCTTTATGCCCTATTACAAATCGCACAGCCACGGTAAGTTTTTTTTGGGTGAAATTATTTGGGTTGAGTCGAGTATGATAGGATCTGACGCCTAAACATAACGCTAACGCAAGTTTTTATTTACATTTGATCTGCTGTTTGACTGGTCGGTTGCAACCTTTTTCAAAATTATGCAGAAATTCAATTTCGATTTTAGCAATATTCATGGCTTAAGAGAAAATTATTTCTCTGTTTATTATCACCTAACGCAATTAAGGGCGGCTGTCTTTGCGAATTAGTTTAGGGCCTCGGTTTTCTCCTCAAAAGGGTATTTATAGATACATACGCCATGATGTGCATTGAACACATGTTCAGTGTACAAAATACTGTGAAAGAGCCATAAAGAAAAGGCAACGGCTCTTTGGGCATATAAGGCAAACAAGTGCCCAGAAGCAAGACAGATGTATACTGAAGTCTGCAATAAATGCAATTCTAGTGAAGTCCGTGAAGAACAGTTTCATCATCTCTTTCATACCACCCTCATTCATAATGGGAATGTTTATGTTTATACAGACCCTTTGGATGGGACCAATCTGTTGGCCACTCCATTTCTACACATGTGAAGTTTACACGGCGTTTTTGAACCTCGATGTATCTCGCCCTTGCATCTAAAATGCTGCGCTTCTTCCTTTTGGCTAAACCTCTGAGGCAGTTATTTTACTCATTGTATTCAAAAGGTATTTTCCCATCATCTCCCATGCTCAGCCAAATTCCAAAAAGTTAGAGGCTAGCGATCCCTCTAATTATAGATCAATAGCAATTACGTCGATCCCGGCTAAGGTTTTTGAGACTCTTGTAAACACGCAATTATTGAAATAGTTTGCAAGTAATCGCCTAATTAACGACCACGTCTTCGTGCTACTGAACATAATTTCGACCACTTCCGACTGGTTGTGGTTGATATCTCGAAGGCTTTTGATAAGGTCTAGCACTCTACTCTTTTAGCTAGATTGAAAATTTCCTTTTTGATCATTCCATCTGTGTTACTTTTGACATTATCACCTCCAACTCTATTTTTTATTAATGAGCTGTTTTCTCTCACTTTCAATCCAGTTCCACAGTTTTGCTAACGATAGTATCTTTGATTATTCGGATCTATTCCCATTTTAATCAGTTGTTGACTCTCATGGTAATGCCACTGACAATGTTTGAGCAGGGATGATTGGATCGCTAAACAACAATATTGAGAGGATCTTGGCCTGGGGCAGGGCGAATAGTGCTGAGTTTAACCATCATCCACCGTCCCTCTTTCTTAGCAGGGTGGGCATTTCAAGTTCTTCTAAACTGGAAATCTTAGGGTTTCAAGTATCCAATAATCTTAGTTGGGCGGATCACAAGTATTGGTATTGAAAGAATATGATGAAATGCCTTGGCTTTCTGCAGCAATGTAAAAAATACTGGGGTGCAGTTGACTCTGCATTCATTTACAATACTCATATCAGACTAGATCAGAATTGGATTTACCTAGGCACTGCACTGTCCGCGTTAAATAATACCCAAAAGAAAGTTTTCAAGCCTATTGGCGACGAGACGATTACATGGTGTTCCCTGTGCAATGTAGCACGCTTTACGCTATTTTAAAGCTAATTTGACAGATATTGTTCCAACGAAATCTCTGATGTGATTCCTTGTAGGTCAATCCTTACGTGTGATACTCTGGTATGAAGCCGTCTTCAACTTTTCGTCCTTGAGACACATTTTAGCAGAAGAATGAAATTCCGTTAACTCTTCTCTCCCTACTACCCCTTCCTACTTTGCTTTTAGCCAAGGCTATCAGTTTCCCCTCCTTCCAGATTTGCAAGTTTATGATCTTGCTTTTTACGATGAGAGGTATCTGGCAGAGAAATGGCAGCTACCAGCTAATATTAAAGGGGTTATGTGTTTTGGTTACATTCTGAGTGGTAGGGAAATAATTATACTTACTTGTATCTAGAGTAATGAAATAACAATAACAAGAGGCATTCAAATGAGCGGAAAGTAATAACAGAGACAATTACTCGAATGAGGTCGTGGGGCATGCAAAATGTTGCTGGAAACAGTCAGAAAAGCGTATGTTTGAAATTCCTATCACCAAAGTAAATTTTTCGTTTGACATTTGCTGTCAGATTTTCAAACATACAGACCTATTGTTAGCCAGAGTTCCAAAGTGGTCATATTCAAATTTAAGACTTTCATTCCGTTTCATCCCACTTCTGGTTACAAAAATTACTTAGGTGCTTGCATTTGGAACAAAAATAAAATTACTTACTTTTGACTTTACTTCTTGAGTACTTATTTTAAAATTCTTATAAACGCCGGCATTTCTAAGGATTTGTCTTAGAATCGTTAATTTTATTCTTAGTAAAGTTTTCCACTTCACTCCTCAACTTAGGGACAGCTATTTTTGGATTCGTGCCTAATTTTTTCGACAAAGCCCGTACACTAGTGCTTGAGAAGTTTTTTTTGCCATTTGCCACAACGTCCACTGCGATTTCCTACCCGATTTGCATTTTTAACCTGGTAATTATGTACTGAAATGTTGATTTAAGCCTCATTTTAAGTAACATTTTTCCATTTCATTTAAGTTTTTCGTAATGAAATAAATGTACCTATTGTTGTTTCTCGGGATCTTTATTTAACTTTTCTGATTTATCTAATTCCAGATTAGTTAATTTTGACAATTAACTCTTTAAAGCTGCAATGTATTACGACAATTATCTCTCTGCAAGCACTGATACTAAAATTAGTCGTAAGGTGTAAACAAAAGTGTTCAATTCCCAAGAAAATACTGTCTAACGAATAATTTGGAAGGATCCTATTTGGTTGTTATTTTAATCTTTTAACAGGGAAGTCAAGAATATAATTTCATACTGCTAAAAGGTAGGCAAATAATACAAGAATAAAATGGATATAAAATTATTTTTCATATCGAACTTATTTAGATATTGTCAAATTTTAAATCGATCGAATGAATAATTTAAACCCACGCCGGTGATCGAGCGGGTTGAGGCGCATGTATACAGATTATCTCCCCTGTTGGCGCGGGTTCGAATCCCGCATAGGACACGGCGATTTATCTGGGTACCACTGGTTGAGGCAATTCTACTGATAAGAATTGTACTTGCGAAGCCACTGGGATGTTGCAAAGTAATAACTTCATTCCAAAGATTGTGTCTTACTTACATTTGTCAGGTTAAAATTCCCCAATCTCCCTTTCCCTAATTTCCTTTCGGCTAAGCTGTGCTGTATCCTGTATGCATCATAAAGTTGTCCCCTGAGCTTAAGCAATACCTTAAAAAAACACACTCACTACATGCGAGATTTCATCAAAATCGGATGCTCGCCTTAGTAGATTTTCTATGGAATGATCCGAATACAATAATTTCTATAGGCGTTCACAAAGCAGAAATTTTTGCGTAATTATGGATATTGCGACTTTAAATTTAAATACTTAAACAACTTTGGATTTCATAAATTGTTGTCTATTAACGAAGTTCAATGCGAACGAAATGTATCTGAAAATACGTTTCTACTTTTGCTCTCATTTCTTATTCTCAATCTTCCTTTTGTTTGTTAAATCAACAGATACTTCCACCCCATCCCACCCCACCCCATATCTTGAGGAATGTAATTACTACCTTCCATCACAACACAAATTGCACCAGTAATTAATTTGTTACTCATCGCATGAACAATTTTCTGGAAACTCCATTATTTGCTGTAAATACGTGGAATTTATTTGCGTCTTCTTCATGGACTCAGCTTTGAAAATAAACTCTGTACAGTTCTAATTTACATGGTACACCTTTGGAGGAGTTTTAAGGTTTCAATTGAATTCTATTGAGGTGGAACTTTAATTTGAGTAATAAATCTTAAAACGTCTTAAGTGTATTTATTAATTTCTCAGCTGCCATTTACCTTCCACGAATTAAGAGTGTGCGGGTGTAGTTCAGTATAGATGGTGCGCCCGATTGTCTTGAAACTTTGCTTAGCGGTACTTCATGACGACACAAATATAACGGTATAAGTCATTTTAGGTGACAAGGTAATTTGATGGTTTTGTGAATATCTGTCCAACAGAGAGGGGTAGGGGAGTATAACTTGGTAGAAACATGTGTCCTAAGATCCTCCAGGGAATGCCTACATTGATTTCAAGATATGTCCTTTTACAAGATTAAAAAGGACATTTTTCTAATTTTTCCATGAAATTCAAATATTTTCATAACGGTAAATAATAGAAGTTCCAAATATGGCCCATCTGTAGGTAACGAAGCTTTCTATAGTGTTACATGATTTATTTTTGGTGATGTCCTTTTATAAGGACATAAACGACTTTCAAATGTGCCTTATACTTGGTGCACTGAAGAAGAATTACCAGACTTAATGTAAGGATAACTTATTCTTATGTGCACAAGGTACAGATGAAATATTACCAAATATCCTTATATCCTTAACATACACACTTCAAATTTACTATTTGTATATAATAAGCGACCTTACGATAAGGTAAGGACTCTTATTTACAATGGTATATAAATCAGAAGGAATCAAGAAATCGATATAGAGAATGCTTCGAAAAAGTACACACGAACAGTGATTTAAATTGTTTACACTTAAGGGTAAACAATGCGTAGACAACGTAGATAACACACTCTATGCAGGCAGTGTAAACAATGCGTAGACAATATAAATTTTTAGTAGACAAATGCCCTATCTGTGTGCCTGCTATGTATTGCAGCTAATTTAACAAAGATTATTAAAAAGCTAGTCTTTTACAATAGATAGTTGCATTACATGGCGTTAGTTGTGTAATTTATTATACAAAACTTCATACTTTAACTGGGCTTTATGTGGTTGCTGTACGTATTTCTTAACTAAAGAAATAAAATTAAATTGAAAAATGGCTATATTAAGTGCATATTTAGTTCTATTTTAGTTCTGTTAAATTTTATACAGGATTTTCCAGTTAAAGTGACCAATTGGGCGTCCGGTGATAGGTCCTCATGAGACAAACAAAAAATTGTATATTAGCTAAACGCCCAACAATCGTACCACAGCACGCTGGCACGTTTGCTTGGTGAAATATTTTATTTCTTAAAATTAATGTTACCTCTTCAAGCATTGAAAGTAGGCGGGTCCCTCCTAAAAACTTTCCATCTTGCTCTTTTTTTTATTTTAAAAAAAGTCAAATTTCCAGAAGAACATGTTTAGAAATTTTCGTTTTTATAGTTCATACAAAGGGGCACAGAACAAGATCGGCTTCGGGACGGGATCATCATCCTAAATACGTATTCAACCGATACAAGTCTATTCCTTTTCTATTCTTTCGAGAATTTTCGTTTTCATTCTTCGTAGAAAGGCGGTTAGAATAGGGTTGGTTTCCAAATGTTAAAATTTTTATTTTACAAATTTTTGACTTCTAAATGGAGGTGAATAGAAGAGTGAGTAAGCACTCATTTAAAAGTCACCAAGTGTTCCCTATGATGTGGTGTTAGACCGGTGCACAAATCATGTTCACTATAAACTATACCGTCTTCATCTAAAAGACGACCAAAAAAATCTTCATATGCCGTTTTCTCGGAAACTGTTAGGATTGCCCCCTTCGCCTACTCCCAGACAAGTTTCTGTTTGTCTTCTGGAGTCCTCTCACTAGATGCCCACATAGTCATTTTAACTGGGACACCCTGTGTACTGCTCTCCTGCAACAAGGCACCAAAATCCAATATCTACTTAATTGCTACTACGTTCGGTAACTTTTCGTGAGTATCCTATGTCACCAAAAATGTGGCATCATTGGTCTATGAGATTCGGCCTCGATTATTCAGGAACCATAAGCTAGCGTGTCATCCACTGAACCGCTGAAACTGTCATCATTAATAAACGCGTGAGTCTGTCCATTATTCTGGAAAAGAGGGCCACCTGCAGATATAACTTTACTCACAGGCATAGAACATGGATGTGTTCGAAATTAAAATATTTTTAGAGACTGAAGACTGGACTCAATAGTACAAAGTGGCAATTCTCCGGTCAGGTACTTATTTTAATTAGTCCGTGTTAGGTAATTATGTGATCTAATTATATATTGACTCTACAGCTTATTTGTTAATTGAAGTGCTATCCTATTTTGCTTAAATGTAGGAAATAATGGCCCTCGTGTAAAGGCTTAAGGCAAGTTAGGAATATATAAAAATGTCAGGAGCTAGAGAATACTTTTTTCCCAACGCCGCACGTGCTTATTTTGTTCAAAAACATCTCTTAAGAAATTCTTCCAATAACAACTGAATTATAAGACAGAAAAATTCTTCCGAAAGCTTCGATCTTAGAAAATTTTTATATTTCCATTCACGTACATGTTCAGATTTTTTCGATTTCTTTTTTTATCTTAAGGTCAGAAATAAAAGTACATGAGAAGTGCCTTGAGGTGAGGATAAATAATAAGAATTCCAATAATATCTCTTACATAATGTGTCAAGATAAAGCTTCTAGGGACAATTTTATTGCTCGTGATGTTATCTGTGCGAGAGTAATCAATTTTCGTTATTAGTTCCACATTTCTCTCACTAGAACATTTCAGTAAAGTGCTAATTAAAAATGGGTATTGCTAAGGTATCAAATTTTTATGGAACAAAGATTCATAGAGAAGAGTTTATTTATAGAACTTGGATTAAATATTAGGAAATGTTAATTAAATGGCCGTAATTAAGCTCTTCCTATGTAGTCATACATAAATAAGGAACAAATAAATTCTGAGATTTAGGATAGTTTGATAATTATGTTATAGATTTGAACAATCACGTTTGAGTACAGCTGTCATGTCCTGGGAAATAATTTTATAAGGTAATTTTAATTGCTACCACCATGATTTTGGTGGGGTCATTATCACACTCTTTGTGAGAGCTCGATCATCGAATGCGATGCAAAATTTCTAATATCGACTAAAATCCGTCCTTCCGAAGGACGTCAGTTCGGAACCGTTTTCCGCATTACTTCGGAGGGTATCCTTCACAGACCTGGCCACTAATTCTTACTAGTTCGCTCTCAAGCATAAGCTCGGCGTCGTCACTGCCATATCTACAATACGGGCGCTCTGGTGCATCGGCCCTGGCAACCTAATGGAGATATTGCTGGAAGCATCCGTGTGCACCTAGAAATTCCATAAGACGGTAATTCAGGTTACCGTGTTTCCTGCCAATCCACGGTTCGATCCATAGCAGCAATCTGCCAGTCCATTGTCACCTATCATTGCTGTCCGACGTCGCCTGCTATCTACTTATTATGTGAAACTCTTCTTCCTTGCTGGTCTGCCTTCACCCGGCTTCAGTTCTTTTGTTGTAGATGACCTCTCTTTCTATCACAGTGAATCCAAATTGAATTACTTTCACGATGACGGGGACTGCCGTTGGCGACACTTTTCGCTATGCTTAGGCCACCTTGAGGGCAGAGGCTAGACGTTTTGCTATATATTTCTAGCTTCACTTGGGACGATATCTCGGTTCCGTTTAGTAGTGTAAGCTTCATTGTGTCCATGAACAGGCGTTGTTTAGGCCGTTGGTACTTTTATGCTGCCTTATCCACTGCACACCGAATCTTTTTTCCGAAGGTTAGTTTGGACTCAGTCATCATTCTTAGGTATTTAGATGTCGCGGTTTCATCAATATTCACTTCCGGTCCCCTTCCCAACACCTCCATAACCAGAACAGTGATGATCCTACCCTTCGTGAGGATGAATATCTCTATCCGTGATCAGTCATCCACACATTCTCTTGCGTCATAGCCTGGTTAAGCTTGAACTCTCAACCCTGAGCATCGTCCCGGCGACCTCTTCTTGTACCGCAACTAAGGTTGACTGCCCCCGTCGAAAACTATACTGTCGGTCGGAATGATCGGTACGAAGAAGAAGAATAGAGAAGATTGCAGCCCATATGGACGCATTATATATACTGAGTAGGAACTTAAGGCATAC
>QYTT01093727.1:0-12763 GCA_006980735.1 Dasypogon diadema | reverse complement strand
GCATTAAAGTCTCCAGCCACTATCAACTCGCCTTCCATGTTCCGGACTGCGTCCTCCAGGCCATCAAGTTTGGCCTGGAAGTCGCCTATGCTCTCGTTTGGTGTGAGGTAGCAGCTAACGTAGGTAACGTCGCCGCTCCTCACCCAGACAAAGCCATCGCCGGACCCATGGGCCGCGACATGAAACCGTCGCGGGTCCGGGATCCAGATCGCCGCCGTGGTAGGTATTAGTGTTCGGTCAAACTTATAATATTCATGCAAGAAAACGATCAAGAGCAATAGCGCACATGAGGGAATATTTCCTAATGCAAAACAAGGTATCCTTCAGAAGGATGACAGAATGAACTTTGATAATAGCCCACTATCGAATAGTAATAAGTAAGTGGTTATTCCAGCGACGTTGTTGATAACGAAGGCTCCCCAATTGAAAATTGATTAATTACTCAACAATAACGCCTGTCTCATTCCGAAAATTCAACCTTCCTACCTTAGTAAATAAAACAATATCAGCAACTCAGCTGATGTTGGAAAATTACAATACAATTTTATCTTCCGATAATTTTTGGAACTCGGTCAAGGGCAAGATTGTTACGGACTCACCGAAATATTGGCAATTTGGCCATTACACACCTGGGGTGTAATCATGTAAGGCGAAAATCGATAGTCACTTTGTAGCGATTTTAAAGTTATCACTTTGAAACTGAATATTATGTAAGGTGATCACTTTTAGTATCACTGTTTGCATTCGATGCAAAATAAGATGTTCGTCACAACAAGGAAGATTTACCACTCAAATTAAAACTATTTCAATAGCTAACAAGTTTATTTCCTGATAACGATATTTCACAACAATTGATAAAATGATATTGCACCACAATTCACTACTTAATCACTCAACACTTGAATGATGGTTAAATTCTTTAAAGCCGCCCGACGTGCTCTGCCGATATTGCTGGACTCAATCCACCTTCGATGAGGTTGGTGGTGTAGGTCACCTTACTCAGCATAAGGTGCAGTTTACATTTCACACATAAAGTGCAAATTTTGCAGGTTATTGGAATTAAAATTGATATTGGGCAAAATTTCCCAATATCAGCAGCACGTGTGGTCGTTGGCCTCTTAATACGTCGCTCATCACCATCCTTTGGAATTTGCCTTCATGAGGATGAAAGAGCCGCGTTATACCGCCATTTCAAGAGGAGAAGTAATTTATCTCATAAAATGCCAAGCCGTAGAAGTAACTGTTCGGAAAACTTCCCGCTGTTTCAACGAGCTTCCTGTAAGCTATATCAATAACAGCTATTTTTTGGCTCCAACCACACATCTTCTGCAGGAGTTTGGCTCAGAAACTCCGTGTTCCTCCATTCTAATTTCAGCATATTTTCTCCATGGTGCTTGATACGGCTTCAGTCCACAAATTCATCGACTGGAATCATCTGAAAGCCTTCAGCCTTCAAGGGATGTTCCATGGAATTATAACAATTCACATGACCTGATTAAAGTAGGTATCTACTCACACGAAAACATCAATGACTTACGACGACAGATTATGTATCCGTCAGAAAATAAAGCTATCGAAAATGTCTTCACCAAGGCCCTTATCGGCCAAAATGTAGATCAACAAAATATCAACGAATGGCATCTCTTCTCAAAACACTACCTCAATCAAATCATTGACCATCTCCAAGGCCTTTTGGCCTTCGCTTTTGAGGCGAAGCTAACTTCAGGTCTAATATTTTACTTTGTCAAACTGTCTAATGAAATTTATTAGTGGTGCGAATTTGGTGTGTAGATTGAAAAATATAATTCAAATGAAATATATTAAAATATGTTTTGTTCAGTCGAATTTTTTGAGAGTTCCAATTCTTCAACAGATAAAGGAAATCAAAACGTAAAGTTGTATAGAGGAAATTTAAGGTATAACAATAATCCGTTAGAGTTGCCTGAAAGAATTAGAGTTTACAGAAATAAATATGAAGTGTAATAATTAACTAATAATTATTTATCGCAGATTTTTCTAGTGGTCCATATTAAACAAGGAAGCGTTCCTCTATGTTTTGGATAAATTGAATTTGTCATGAAAGCATAAAGTATAGTGTTCACTATAACAAATTATGTAATTCGGGAATTGAAAAAAAACTTATGTCGTACAGTCTTTTTAATTGATTTTTTATTCTCTGTTAATTTAAGTTTCGCTTTATGATTTCAGCAAGTCCATACCTAGAATGTAAGTTATTACATATTACAATTCTATTATTCAAATGTATAACTTTACTCGTTTCCATTCTTAAATATAGCGAACACGAGGACCGTTTGAATTTAACTTTTTTTTTTTAATTCTAAACATAACTCTGCTAATCTGTCTCGTGCGTTCACTTTTGCTTCGGCAAAAAACCTTTGGCCATGTCGGAATTTAATTCCATAAATTTTACCATTATAAACAACTGTTTCTGCATTGACTGCAACCGCCTTTAACAATAAAGATATTTAATAATTCATTTCTACGAAATTTCAAGTTTAAAACATTTAACTTACATGTTTAATTTTATTTTTCCCTAGCACTCGAAAACAAAACTAAAAAGTGACACTTAGCTATCACAAACGTCTTACGTAAAGTCAAAATAAAAGAAGCGATAAGTCACAATCGCCTATCGCCTTACATGATTCCACCCCTGATCTCTCTTCTTCATTTAAGTGATCTAATGCAATATTTCCTAAGTCACTTTCTTCCAACATATTTATTTCTGCTTCGGTAGTCTTATTTAGGGATGGTATTTTTACTTCATTGTTTAAAACGATTTCTTGGTTTTCTACATCAATTAACTTCACATTCTTCTCTACCCAGTCCATTCCTATGAGAAAATCGTACACTTCGTTCACTTTTAATATATCTTTTCTTTGTTTTGTTTTTGTTCGTATCACTGGATTCTGATTTTATTTAACAGAATCCTCACCGACTGCGCCACTTTTATTAACCGCCTTGGAGCAAAACAAAGATAAATATTGGATCGAACAAAACCCACTAGGTTACAGCAATTGACACTTTATTTCCACTTTTATTACCTACAAGTCACTTGTTTGCCCTAACATCGAACACTCTTTTCGTTTTAGGTGTTTTCCCGATCTTAATTCACGACAGACTGACTGACTGTTTTCTAAATCTAGATTTTATATGTTCATTTTCATTTTGCCAGGTAAGCACTTATGATGTGTTTTTTATTAATTTGACTCTGTTTCCGTGGTTACGCTGAACGCAGCGTTAAAGTATGGGAAGATATTTTAAAGTTATGAATTTTACCAAGCCATTGAGTGCATCCAGCGCCGTCAGCAGCTTCTAAGCACAGCACTGCTTTGCAGAGATATGCTTGCTTTCTGCTATGAAGGTGGCGTTGGATGACTTGCTGAGTGCTAAATTATTACATACAATAAATTTACCTGGCATTTTAATCAAGTTCAAATGTAAATCAAATTCTGTTTTATAGCCTCGAATCACACTTGAAACAGAAAACTCAAATAACTGTCTGTCGTTTGCTGGCCCCAAATGTCAAACAAATACTTTTGCTGAGCAAAACAGCATCACAATTTTCTACTAAGAATTTTGACAGCTGCTGAGTAAATCAGCAGTCGTCAGCAACGTATCCAATAAATTCAGCATAAAGCTGCTTCTCAGCTGCTGGGGGCGCTGGATGCACCCATTGGCTTTGGTTTCATGGGAATGTCATAAATCCGTTGGATATTTGGGGTACCGTCTTTCGTCCGGTCACGTTGCGTTTTTAGGTATTTGTCTTGATCTATCTTTATGTCACGTTTCATGTCAATTATGTAACTCACGCGTGCTTCGAAAACTTATCGATCACGGTCAACAATAAGGTTTTCTCTAGAATATAGAAGACATCTACGTGGATTATCCCTCTAGGATTCTGTGGGGTTTCAGTGATTTTAAATAAGGGTTTGGGAGGTTTTCTGAAATACATACTTTTCCATATTGCAAATATTACAATTATTTACGAATTGAGTTACGCGTTTTTTTAAGTTCGGGTTGTAATATTGTAACTTTAATTCCTTATAAGTTTCTTCGATTCCTCAGTGATTGTTTTTTAAGTGTTCTCTTTCTATAAGTTCGGCCAATTTTGCCTCGTCAGTTATGTCCTCCAATAGCTCAGGGCAGCGAATAATTTTAAATTTGTTACTACTTGAGAAATTTTGAATGAAAATTGCATTAATGACGTTGAAGAAATCTTGGTTTTCCACCAAAATAGCATTAAGTGCATTCGTGTTGAAGTGGTTCTTTAGTAGCATAGTAGCGGTTTGGTCATCTAAAAGTTTGGTTTGGATGACAATTCTGTTCTTATTATTCTTAAAGACCCTGTGGTGGACTTGGTTATAACAATTTGACTTTTGAAGACATTAAGGCATGATTTACTGTGAGGAATACCTGTTTCGTTTTCTACGAGGTTCAGTTTTGCATTTGAGATTCTTGAGAAGGCATCTGCATTACTATTTTTGGTGCCCTTTTTATATTTGATTTCGTAGTCAAATTCTGAGAGTTTTAGCCTCCATCTAACGAGTTTTGAATTTGGCTCTTTTATTGAAAATAGTCATGTGAGTTGCTTGCGGTCTGTTTCTATAAAGAATTTTCGACCGAAAAGATAAGGTCGAAAATATTTCGTCGCCCCACTATATCCAACAATTCTTTTTCAATTGTGCCATAGTTTATTTCGTATTTAAAGACCGACTGGCATAGCAAACAGGACTATCCTTTTGGGACAATACAGCGCCAATTGCATAATGGCTGGCGTCAATAGTTAGGACAAATGGTTTACTGAAGTCTGGATAAGTTAAGATGGGTTCGTTCTTTAATAGAGTCTATAAGGGTTTCGAAGGCCTGTATGTATTCTTGGTCAGATTTATTGACTTTATTACCTTTCCTAAGATATTTTGTTCTAGGTTTCACTATTTTTGTATAGTCGCGAATAAATTTCCTGTAGTGCCCGGTCAGTCCCAAAAATTGTTTGATTTGTTTGCTCGTTTTTTGGAATTTGATAGTTCTTAACTTATTATATCGTCGATATATACTACAATGTTTTAATATCCGGTTCATCATAAGTTGGAACATCGCTGGAGCGGTTTTAAGGCCAAATAGCATACGAAGAAATTTTCCACACAACGTCCTTGTGGATTTCAATCTGGTGGGAACCCTTTGTCAAGTCGAGAGTGGTGAAAAATTGACATTTGCTCAGTTTAACGAGGATTTCGTCAATATTAGTGCACAAGTTCTTTTATTTGTATTGCGAATAGGTCCACTACCTAGTCGCTGATGATTCTTGCCCAAGTACCAATCTGTGCAAAGTGTTGAAAATGTTGTAAACGTTGTGTATGGGTACAATACCTATGCACTTTGTATGACTGCTATATACGTACACTACCTGGACAGCAAGAATTTTAGAGCGCTCTTGCCAGCCTCAGCAAGAGAGAAATGAAAGGCTTGGATCACTGTTAAATGCTCAAATTTTATTTTCTAATATGCTTAATTTATACATAAAAGGTACTTGTTAGGTAAAATAACAAAAGTTCTTTATGACTAAGTAAATGAAAGAATTCTTATCTACAGAACTTTACGATTTTCTCATGAAATGTGATCGCGTCAGATTTCAGTCTTTTCAATTTTCTAAAAATTTTACTTTGCGTTGTATCAAAAGTGGACTGTATACTACAAGTGGAAGTAATGTTGGGGACCAATATTTTGTCTGAGGAACTTATCCGCCCGGTTGTGGTAGTTGGGTTTTACTTCACTTATTTAAAAGAAAACTCCGTTCACTTGCCGTTATTTGTTTTATTTTCTATTTGTTTTGCACAGTAATGTTTTGTCCACTATCTGTCTATCTTCTTCCACTATCCACTAACTTCTTCCCAAGTTTTTTCTTAACTTAGTTTCACTAAATTCTACTATTCTACTATGAGTTTCCAACAGGCTGCCCTCTTTCTTAGCCTCGATTTTTCTTCAAACCTCGCATCTGTTGTAACTCCTCATGGGAAAATTGGTTCAATTACGAAATATAAACATGAAACATAACATTGACAGTACTGGGTAACCGAATTACTTATTCGCATTAAGCAATGTCCACCGCAAGTACTGACCTATAAAGCTTCCGTGTTTGGGCGATTCTGCAGCGCAGTCGTGTACCCAAAAAGCTTTATTTTTTTTCGGTTAGCACCTATGACCGATTTTAAGGTGCTGACACGGAAATTGGCTTCATGCTTAAGAAGTAAAGTTCTTATTGAAATATTTGAACTTCATCTGCATGTTGTAAGATCCTATACTAGATTTATTAAGTATTTTAGGATTTTGCAACGGTAAAAGCTGACTTCGTACTTTGATTGTGAGAATTTTACGTCGTGAGATAGTTTAGCGGATTTGAATTTCATGTGAATTTTGCGATATGAATTATTATTTTAACACGTTCGCGGACAGTAAAAAGCTCATCTCATTTGGCATCACAGTGAAAATGTATGCTATAGCATTCACGTCCGCGAACGTGCTAAGAATTTAAATACCATGAGATGAATTCTTTTGAGAATTTGAACAATTAGGAATTGGATATTTTTCATCGATGGTTACCTCGTTCAATTTACGGTAGTCAATTGCAAGGCTTCATTTGGCATTTCCACTGGTATCAACCATTTTAGGCTCGATCGAATAAGGAGAGTCACTGTGGCGAATAATATTGTTATCCAACATTTCTTGAATTTGCCTTTCGACTTCCTTTTTATGAAGGTAAGGGTAACGATAGCTCTTGCTTTGAATAGGCACATCGTTTGATGTCCGAATCCTATGTTTGATGGCGTTGATAAAAGTGAGATTTGTATCTTCTTCATAGAAAATATCTCTATACTTCCTTACCAACTTTATTAATGAATCTAGTTATTCCGAGTTAAAGTGGTCGGTTCTCAACTGCTCTGAAAATGGTATTTTTTTGTTCACGTTACTTTCTACTATGTTAAAGTTCTTTTCGTTAGGTTCTTCTATTTGTAACGGTTCGGGATTGGATAACGTACCCATGTTGTCATCAATTAATTCGACATTTGCGCAAATTTCGTTATTATTTGCTTCATATATGCCTTCCTTTATCAAAACTTTATCTTCTATGATTTGTTATCTTACATAATCCAATCTTTGCTCTTTCAGGACGGGCAGGTTCGTTATTGTTTTTTGATAAGCCGGTTTTCTTTGATCAAAACGTAGTTTTATCTTTTTATTATTGCTTGCCAAGAAGCCATCTTCATAATGTATATTTGCCTTTAACGGCATTAGAATATTATTTCCTATAAGCCCGTCAAATTCAGTATGAAATGAACAGATCAGAAATTCAACTTTTGTAGCATCCATTTTTTCAAAAAGGAGTATCTTTACTTTCTCACTTATATCTATAGTATGCTTTAGGGTTTTCATTTTCAAGGACTCTTGCAATGGTACATTCCACTTTGAGTATCACAGGTTAGGGTTTGTAATAGACTGAGTATCTATCTATCTAACTATCTATCTATCTGTATCTATTATAAATTTCAGGGGGGCAAAATTTGACTTAACGATTATATGGGGTAAGTTGTAGCTGAGGCTTGTATTTGAAAATTTCACGGTTGATTGGAGCCCTCCTGGATTGTTGTTAATATACGCTAGATCAATTTGCATAGGTTCAGGAATATTAAGTCCATTATAATGATTGCCATGGTTACTGTGGAATCTATTATTCACAAAATATAGATTTTGCGCATTGCCGAAAGGATTGTTACCATTGTTGTTGGAGTTACTATAGGGATTACAATAGTTATTATTAAATCTGCTATTAAAGTTATTGCTATTTTGTGAAAATTGTGAAAAAATTGAAAAAATTTTATATGAGAAAAGTCTGACCCTGAGTTGATTGATGAGTCCGGTGACCTGTAGGGTTGCTTACTTCCTCCTGCCTTTGGTTGTAGGGGAGGTTTCTTCCTTATTCCTTTGGTTGGGGTTGTTTCTGTGGCCTTTGGTTGAAAACTGCCGCTAATGCTCTGAGAGTCTTGCAGCTTTGCCTTTCTAGTATATTTGGATTTGTCGTCCTTTTATGTCTGCAAATAAAAGAGGACACTTTTATTCACCAGCTGGTTTCGTTCGGTTTATATTTTGTTGGATGATTTAATTAATTTTACCCAAATTTTCGGTGCAATGTTGCAATGCAACATCTAATTGAGGAAAAATGCATTCAATTGACAAAGGCACACTTTCCTGACTGGTTTTCAGAGACTGATCCATGTTACTATAGAATATTATCGTTTTTGATTCTCGTACTCCTACAAAAATATTGCAAATGGGCAATGGATATTATACATTATGAAAAACATAAGAAACAAAAACACAAACGAGATCAAAAATGGCAAAATGTAATGCACTTATAAACGATTTAACATAAGTGTTTTTTCATTCCTTACAGCAACCTTTTATATCAATAATAATGCAGAAACAAGAACTGAAGTCCTTTTTTCTTTATTTAAAAACCAAAAAGTAAAGAAAGAAATAAGTTATCATGAATATAATCGCTGAAATGTTAGTTTAAAAGGCGATAACAGTCAGAGTCAGAGCGGTTTCCTTAGGTAGGAAGTGGGACACAATGATACCAACGGCTGTATTATGCCGAATCCAAGCTTTTATTAATTTAGTTATATACACTAATTTTGATTTTACAAGAAACGCGTCTTCTTTTTGTCGAGGTTCACTTCTTTTTATGCTTCTGCTCCATCGGAAACGTTGTCTGTCTCCCTCCAGTGTCACCTCGTTCACTTCTTTTTCTTTCCGTTGGCGCTGCGAGCGCAAAAGGATGTATGTACTTTCATGGGGAATGCTATTAAACGGATTACTTTTTATGTGCTGCGAAAATTGCTTAAATGTCAACACAAATTTTTTAATGTAATTTTAATCAATTTTTCTTTAAATGTTGCTATTTGAATGTATCAAATTTCTTACGTTTATATCCTCCCTTGATCCTTCTCTCTAGTTGATGCGATTGAAATTACGTGTGTTGGCTGTTGGTTTACGCCAAAAGCGATGTCCTGAGTGGGAACGTGTAACATCCGAGGCCACTTCACAAGAACTAGGGATTTTTATTAAAAATACTTCATTTATTACCGTGTTGCTTACAAATAAATATCCTACACTACTATATCGATCGAAGGGCTATCCGGAAGTGATTTACATGTCCAATTTCAAAAAGCTGCCACTGACCGAAGGGCGTGCCAACCTTGCAGTTAGAAAGATATGACATTGAATAATATGGCTGCGTTCACAGCAAAGACTGTCACACCCTCCGCCCCTACTTGCATAATACTATCTATCAGCTATCTATCATAATCGCAATTCATCTGTTTCTCGTAGTACAACAATTCATTTCAAATGATTAATACAGAGTTCGTGTGATTAAGTTCCTAGATTCGAATTTTAAATTTTAATTTCAACTAAGCTTAAATCAACTTCAATTTCTAAATTTAGTTTCCCTTTTCTTTCTCCTTGGACAGTAGCGATGCACTTTAGTGATCTTTGCACGAACCCAAGTCAAACCGCTTCTATGAAAAAAACTCGTCATAACATCGTCCCCAACAACGAATGTGGAGAGACACATTCCTCCCTCCAAAATATTTCTTTTGTTTCTCCTTGCTTTTACTCAAGTGAAGATCAGCTTTGGTGCTTTCAATGCAATTATGCTTTTCTTCAGGTCTCAGGTTGTCGAATCTAGTTTTGATTTTCCTGGCGTACATCAATTCACAAGGAGCAGTATTTGTGGAGGAGTGTTGTGTTGTTTTATACCCAAGTAAAAAGTTTTGAAGCTTTACTTCAATTTCGTAGTCAGTTTTTGGTTTGTTTTGTAGGCATTTTAATAAAGCTGTTTTTACTGTTTTTACTGAATTTTCAGCCTGTCCATTTGTCTGTGGGTAGTAAGTTGGTGTAGTCCTGTGAACTATTCCGTTTGATTTCATGATACTTTGCATTGCTTCGGACAGAAAAATTGTTGCATTGTCAGATACGATCATGTCGCACAATCCAAATCTTGCAAAGGTTTCTCTCAAATTGTTTCTTGTGAATTCCGCGGTGGGGTGTTTTGTTTTGAACACTTCCAACCATTTTGATTTCGAATCAACAATGCTCAAGAACCAGAATCCCCATTTAGGTCCTGCGTAGTCTATGTGTATTCTTGACCATACACGCTTTGTTATTTCCCACGGAATTAGTTCAGACTTTTCTGGATTTGCAGAATTGATGAGACAGCTCACAACTACCTATGTAATTTTCTATGTCTGTATAGTTATGCCGGGCCACCAAAAATAGCTTCGAGCTATTGATTTAGTTTTGGCTATACCCATGTGAGTGGAGTGTAACTCCCTCAATATGACGTCACGATGTTTGTAAGGGACTGTCACCCTATCTCCCCACATGGTTACTTCAGATTCTATACTGAGTTCTTTGGCTCTGATTCTAAAAGCTGAATATTCATTTCCTTTCAGTTTATGTACTTGTTCTTCTTTAATTGCCTTGTATACCTTTTTTAGGAGTTCGTCTTCCTGCGTTGAAAGTTTGATATCGTTTAGACATACTAACAATTCTTGTTTTTCTCCAAAAAATTTTATAGAAGCTTGCTGTTCTTCTGAGAAAAAGTCATCAGTTTCTGGGTCTTCAACATTGTTTAATCTCGAAAGTGGATCAGAAATATTTCTTTTACTTGAAATGTATTCTATTTCGTAATCGTAACCAGAAACAAACATGGACCATCTTTTTAGTCTTTCTGATGTAAATATACGGTTGTACCTTTCTCAGGACTGAAAATTCGTAATAAAGATCTTTGGTCAGTTTTTAATTTGAACTTTCTACCATATAAGTATTGGTGTAGCTTTTATAAGGCATATATTATAGCAAGTGCTTCTTTGTCCACTACGGAGTAATTCATTTCGGTTTTTGTTAGTTTCCTGGAAATGAATGCAATAGGCCTCTCTTTATTCTCTTCTGTGATTGTTAGTACTGCGGCTACGCTGTGCTTGCTAGCATCTGTGGTTAATGTTATGGGTGCATCTGCATTATAATGTGCCAAATTACGTCTTCTGCTATTCGCCTTTTAATTTCTCTAAAGGCTTTTTTGCACTTTTCATCAAATTTAAAATTTTGGTTTTCTTTTAAACAGGCGTAGATGGGACCCATCAAACCCGCAATGTTTTCCACAAATTTGGAATAATAGTTTACAACTCCACAAAATGCCCTAACGTCTTCTACATTTCGTGGTTCTTTGCAATTAAGAAACGTTTGTATTCTACTCTGATTTTTTGATAGTCCCTTTGCTGAAATCGTATGCCCTAGATATTCAATGGAATCCGTTAGAAATTTGCATTTCCCTTTGTTGAGTTTAAGAAGCCTAAATTTACTTTTTTTAAAGGCAACTAGTGCCGACTAGTACCCGGAGTGGTTAAGTAAAAGACTTTTTGTTGCTAGAGAACAAGAAGTGACTTTATTTTCACTTGCTCGGTTTTATGTACAAAAATTCTTAGCATAAGTGCTTACCCCTACGTAAAAATAACCAATTAATCACTTACATGCAATTGCCCCCTATGTGCACCGCATGCACTTTCACTTCAATGCATTACTTCATGCTTAATTGTTTGCGCTTTCTTGTGGTGTCAAATGGCATTTGTCTCGTACCAGTTCTTAGTTTCCCTAAACATTCTGCGTAACAATATTTCGGGTTAATTTATGACTCTTCTTTAAATTTTCACTTGCACATGTAATTGAGGCACTCATATGCAAAACCCGCCTTATCCACTTTTTATATTTACGAGAAAACAAGGAAAAACGTTTAAACGACTAAAAATTCAAAAACTTAAGTTTGCTTTTGTCTGGGGCTATAATATATTTTAAAGTAATCCAAATATTTTTCTTCAATGTTTAGTATCTTTTGTAAAAAAAATAGTTTTAGTTTGGATCTGGAGGCTTATGAAACTCATAGATGGAGAAGGCGTATTTTGAAACGGTAAGGTAAGGATAAGGATTACTTTGAAGCTGAATATATAAATTGATTCTTATATTTTAGAGTTGGCAAGTTTTTTTTCAATATTTAGAATAAATAAAAACAAGTGAATTTTGTATTTTAACATCTTTTCTATCACTTATATTTTAGTATAAAAAATCCAATTTTTTAGATATTAATAAAAAGTCAAGTAAAACTTGTTACAAATCATTAAATTAATATATTTTTCAAAATATAACAGAACAAGAAATAAAATAAATATAAAAATAAAGAAAATATTCATACGCATTTGAAATAAAGCAATTAACCAAAAGACACCATTCAAAGTCAAAAATTCATGTTAAAAAATAAATCCGAACTAGATTCTTAAGTCGTCTTCTTCGTCAATATACGTTTCTTCCATCTCTAAATCTTCTACCACAACAACCTCACTTCTCAGCAAATTTTTATAATAGGATAGTTCTTCATACTCCTTCCAGTCATTGCCGTAATGTTTAGAAAGCAGTTTGTTAACATCATTCAACTTCTCTTGCTTCACTAATATTCCTGGTGTTATTAGCGTAGGCGAAACAAAGGACCAACTTTTCCCTTTTTTCAACAATGATCGGTAAACTCCAAGATCTGATTTATAATTAGTTTCTTCCCTTACTTCTATTGCATATTTTGATCGCCGAAAATAAATCCTTTTCGCTGCTGCAAATTTAAAATGCCATGCTGAAGTAGGCT
>QYTT01093726.1:16076-33166 GCA_006980735.1 Dasypogon diadema | reverse complement strand
GAATTTTCTTTGTCGTGTAAACGGGCAAGTCCGGATTTTGGTCTAGCCCCGATTGAATTGGGGCTAGGCCTGATTTGTTTGAATGCGTGTGTAGTTTATTAAGATGCAAACGTGTCACGTCCATATCCACTTTGTGTCGTTTATACGGGTAGCCCAGATTTTGGCCTACAACCGGTTTCTAGTCCTGATTTGGGATTATCGCATATACGTAGTCAGTGTAAAAAAATGGTTATAATTTCTATATAAACGTGCAATATGCCGACCTTGTGCAAATGTCAAATTAGCCGAAGTAAAACATAAACAATGGCCGACGAAGATGCCAGTAATCGAAAATTGGGAGATATTTTCAAGGATGGATTTAGTTTATATAATAAAATAGACGCTGGGACTGTTCCTTTCAACAGTGACGAATTCCAGGTAAATTAATTTTACGAATTACATTAATTACTTACTGTTTTGTCTTAACAGAATGACGTTAAAGGTAGCATTCGCCTCTTCGAGGACTCGACCCGTCTAGTAAATTCTATTGGCATGTTTAGTACAAATGAGATAATTGATGAGATTCCCACGGAACACTTGAGATATCTTTTGTTGCCATACTTCTTGGGTCAGTTGAGCACGAAATGTTTGGGACATGATCGCGAGGAAACCCTTAAAATTTCAGAGATCTACTACAAGTAAGCAAAGTCCATTGGGGGAGTCATTCGTTAATATTTGAATAATTCTAGGGATTTCTTGAAACGCTGCGGAGATTACGGGGTGTGCAAATCAACAGCCGGGAATGTAGTGCAGGCAGGAGGTGGGACTGGTAAAAATGCTGATCTCATTCAAATGGCGCAGCAAAGGAATTCGAAAATAGAAATGTATCGCCGAAAGAAAGAGTTGGAAGAACAAGTCCAACAAATGAAAGTGGCTGTTGAAAATGAACATGTTGACGAAGAGATAAAGCGTGATTTCTACTTGAAATTGATTGACTTAAGCATTATAGACGCAAAGGAAGAACTTCAAAGCATTGAACAAGAAAAACAAATATTGGAATTTAGGAAGGGCAGGTTGAAGGAGAATTCTGAAAATGGTGTTAGAGCTGGAAAAGGTCCACCTCGTACTCCGTTAAAGCCAATCATTATAACTAAAGACGCTGCGCAAAAAGCAGTGTTTGGAATGGGATATCCAAGTCTGCCGGTGATGAGTGTCGATGAATTTTACGATCAACGAGTAAGTGAAGGGATATTTCCAAATCAGGAACAGGTCGAGGAAATGAACAGGAAAATGATGAATCCTGAAGATCCAGAAGAAAAGGAAGAACAGGAAAAAGCAGAGAAGGAAGCTTTGGCGGAGAACGACGACCCTGAATATCTACAGCGCCAACGTAATTTTGACGAATACAAGGACGTAGTGCGCCGTGGAGAGGGGAACAGATACAATCGTAGTTAAGAACTGCTAACCCATATTTGATTTACATAATATTTACATAATAAAACCTTTGTTGTAAACTGATTTATTTCTGACTTGTTGCTCTGGAAAGATGTTGCGGGTGGGATTTCGATGTTATCGGTTGAGAAACATTGGTTTTGGGAAACACTGGCTGTGTTTTGAAGGGATTGTCGACTGTCGATTGATATCGACTCATCAATAAAACTCAAGAAATGAGAACAAACTCTTTTGTTGTTAATTCCAATTAATAATCATAAAGGGATTCGATTTTTCTAAATATTTTTGGTCAAGGTTACAATTTATTGAGGGCCCTATGGGTGAATGAGCGTAAGGGGACATTTATTTTTTGCTTCTCTTTTCTTTACATAGTATTATTCGCATAATCTGTATGTCGCTTATCACTTGTAAATTATATGCCGTATTCTGAGGGAAGAAAGTTCCAATCCCACTTTCATTTCAGGAGTGAACTTGGAACTTCACTCCCTGTTTATAGGCATTTTTCGGTCCGAATGGAATTTCCACTTCGGGGAGTTTAAAGTGCCTATAAACGCAGTGTTTGTTAAATTCAAGGTCTCAGGAAGTAACCTGCACTTTGTTTTATCTCTTTTTTTGGACAGACGTCGAGAAATAGCTTTCTACAAATGTTAAAATTAAGACGTTTCCAACACAGACTCCGCCGCCCGCGTGGGATGGATCACGCACCACGGTGCTGCTGTTGCGTCGTTACTACTATTAAGTTCATAATACTTTTCTGACTAAAAACCTAACATTCATGTCATCGTGGGCCTACTTCTAGATAAAAGTCTATACATTTATAAATGTGAATAAAATTGAAGTGTCCATGTAGTATTATATAATTTTGTATTAGACTGTATTGTCTCAGTTCATATGTCAGTTTTAGGTTATGTCAGAAACTGTTGTATAGTTTTGTTAGTAGCTTCTTGACAGTAAGCATACAGGCAGCAGGAGCATGTGGCCTCATAATTAAATAAATATAAACGTGCAGTTTGCAAATACAAAAGTTTTATTATAACTTCTCTCAAATACACAACAGTCCGTCAACAAGTTCGCAATGAAGGCCCTTATCTAGATCTATTCGCTACCTCAGTGGATACCTAGGCATAAACAACATTTTTTTAGAACCTTTGTCTGTTTGTCTGTGTCTCCGGAATAAACTCTTAAATGGCTGAACTCATAAAGATGTAACTATTGCAGGGTTGCAGGATTTACGTAGCTCACCAATCTGCACTGCTTCATCTTGATAGCTTCACGACTTCCAGAGAAATCGGCGAAAACGATAATTATCTAAAGGACATAAGATTGAAATTCGGATTTCACGGTTGGCGAGTGCATTACAAACAAAGCAAACTGTTGGACATGCTGGCGGATGAAGTGTGTAGGCGGAACGAGGGAGGGAGGGGTAACAGAAGCTCGCCAGAGCATACAAGCACCACTCGATTCGAACGATTCGTAATTCTTCTACGTATTGCTACATTAGAAAAATTTGTCGCTTAGCGCATATGTCAGTTGTCTATCTTCATTTTACGTTGGTGATAATAATAATAGTGTCGTCGCAGGCACCCACATAAAGTTATTGTAATTTCCGCTCATAACAGAATGAAAAGAGGTAAATATATTATTGCGCTAGCCAATGTTCCGATCTAATACATAAAATAGGTGATGATGACTATCCTGAATTGGATGGGAAGATTACTAACCCAACAGAACCAGAACCCAACAGTTGTGGCATGTTAAAAATTACCAGGCTATCGCTATTAATGATCAGTTATTGAATTGAAATCGTTCGAAGGTGCAGAAGTGGTATAAAAATCTATCGATTGGTTGTATGCATACCACTGAATGATATCGGGACTACAATTTTGACTGGATGTTCTCGAGGGGAGTCAGTATTTACACCATGTATACCCTTCATACCATTTGAATTGCCTATTGTGCTTAGGAGAGTGCAGGACGATTACTATATACATGTCTCACAGCAGACGTTAAAGTTGGACGAGATCGACTTAAGGGAAGGTTCCTTCTTACGTGGATAGTTTTGCGTAGCCCGAAATTTCACCCAGCAGCCGGCATATGAATGGATACTGGAATGAAAAGTTCGTAACGTTGTTTAGAAAGAGATATTATAGACGGTCTATAAGGATTATCGAATAAATAAAAATAAATAGATTTACTAAATAATTGCATATTTAAAAAATTGATCTTTATTAGATGTATTACAAAAGGAAAAAAGACTGAAAATGAAATACTGTACAATAAGAGAAGTATCATATCGAGGGCTGATGGTGTAAATAATTTATTCCACAACAAAGAAATTATTGAAAAATTTTATACCCGAGTGATGTAATTTTCATATGTCTTGCTTTTAATGAAATAATAAAATAAACAAAAATGTGTGATAGACGAATTTCACCATAAGCTTAAGAAAATACAAAATTATGATCCAGGTGTCCTTAATTGAAATAAATAACAACAGATCGAAGTAGGTCATCCCAAAGTCCGTGGTCATATTTAGCAACTCGAGTTGAATGATGGAGTCGAGAAGTAGCGCTACTTTGTTGTTGCAAGGAAACAATAACATAACGTAACTTTTCAGTTCAATCCATCGAATAGACAAATACGGCCACTGATATTGGATTTCCAATAACTCTTAAATTAAAATTAATTTAACCACTACGTACATTGCAGTGCGATAAGGTTTGCACCTGATCCCGATAAATTACTTACCGCTGTATAAAATCACATGAAATTTAAAAAAATGACGCGTTATATGATGCTTTCTGATGATGCAAAGTTGTTTAAATCAATTCTCACTATCGGGTAACGAAATACCGCTGTTAACAAACTAAGTCAACGATTCCCATGTGAAAAGGCTTTTGATAGAACCCTGATGAAGCCAAGCGAGATATAGTCCGGAGAGTTGAATTTTGGATTTGAAACGAGAGTTGAAGGGTAACCGACTCTATTTTTTGTAAAAATACTCCGTAGTAGGCGACCTATTGGTGGGACCGCAACGCTTAGTAATCGCCAGTTACCACCAAACAAAGAAAAATATATTTATACAAACAACTTCAATCGAAGTAGTTGTTAAAATATTTAACAAAAAATGTGTGAGGTCGATAGGATCAGGAAAGCTAGCTCGCTCAGCGCTCTCATTTCTAATCTGCCTCTGCTTCAGATGACTCTAACTCCTCAAACCTCAAAAGATAGATCTTCTAATAGGCGCAGGTGTTTTGTTCCGACTTCTTTGTGCGGGCCAAATTAAATTGAAGGATAGCTTGCCCAATTTACAAAAGATAATCTTTGGCTCAGTGGTTTAAGGACGGTATTCTGAAGAAAAAGTTAACAGGGTTGCATCAGACAAACTGAAAACGAAGTTGAGTTGTGTTGAATTTATTTTATTTATTGCTACAAATTATTCTAAAATTATTTTAGCTTCTTTGCCATCTATAAAAAGCTTTTGTCCATTACGAAGACAAAATTCTCGCTTAACATAAGCGAATAGTAAATCTGTGACAAGAAAGATCTAAAAAGAAATATTTATTATTTTTTTTTAAACAACGCAAATGTGCAAATACCTGGCCTGTAGAAAAAGCCAGAGTTGCACCAAAGTAAAAATTGGCATTGGCGGACCCAGCATAAATCCAGAGATACCACAAGGCGGGCATTATAAGAACCGTTATGAGGAAGAAACAAAATACGATGAAATTGTGTGCCATAACTATGAAATTAGAAAAAAAATCGGATCACTTTATCCACACACTGGAATAGAAAAGAGCTCTTACATTTCCAACATCTTCTCCATATTGGCAACAGAGAAAGATAGAATCCAATGTCTCCAAAACTTGGATAGGATTTGAAGATAGTTATTAATGATATCAAAACAGTACCCAACATAAGTGGATCCTTCCTTAATTTTAGTGTTAGAGGAACTAAATATAAAATAGTTGCATTCATTTGGAATGTTATTAAGAACATTGGTCGGAAGTGTTCAAACATTTCCGTAAAGAAGTACCAAAAGAGGCCAATGTTGGGCTGCAGATCACGACAGAAAAAACTGAAAAATAATTAGATAATTATCACATGAGAATATTTAATGCTTACATAAATCCCAAAGTCCCTTCCACGAATGTCCATGATCCAGAGAGTTTAGCATTTGCCAAGCATATTAACAAACACAAAGTAATAAACTGGAGTAATGTAGCCACAGCTTTATATACAGAACCCTTACTAAAAATTAAAACGGCTGGGGATACTAGAATACTTGGATAAAGACTTCTGACGCTTTCCAGTGCTAAGAACAGAATACAAGGAAACTGTTGCTTTTTAGCAAGGAAAAAGAAGTACAAAGCTATGAAAAAATTGCCAAACACTGTGGTAGTAAGTGATGCACAACTCGCTATTGCAAATGGATTGAAGAGGTAAGCAAGTAATACGTATTTCGGAATCGTTTCCAAATCAATACTTTGAATTTGTAATTCCTTTGTTCCTTTAGCAAATGAACCGGCTTCTTTCCGTTCGTCCGATAACTAAACGAGATCGATTTAGTGCTTGGAAAGATGTGTACTGACCTCTCACCTTATCTTCCACCCAATACCTGGCCATTTTGGATAGGATCACAGCAGTGAAAACATCTACCAAAATATACAAGTAAGGTACAAATTTAGGGCAGTTGTTGAAGAGCCAAGCATGTCCCAGAAGAATTAGAGGACCTTCGTGCACCATGTCTCCAGAATACGGATCAATGCCACTTTTAAACAGATGCACTCCCTCTTTGACTGCAATTGAATGGAAATTGGTTACAAGATTTGAGAGTTAATTAGCACTAACTTCTTTTAAATGAGTTGAGCGGCGTTGATATCTCCACTCGATTGTGGACTGTGTCGGAATTAATAAAAATCAATATATATCGAATTGCAGTAGCAACTACCAAACACACAATTTGTCCACCTGCCATTTCTAGAGGTATTTTCCAAGTACATCCGTCCTCGCCCAAAAATTATTCAATGAAGAGTTTATGTAGGTTATGTTTACGTTTTTATTTTACACTGTGTGAATTCAGAATTGAGCTTGGAGTTGGAGGAGTTAGTAGGAATCCCTCTATCCTAAGGGAAGGCTTCTACTTGTGCAACCTTACAGCAAGTTACTTTATAATAGATAAAAGTGAATAAATGTAAAACCGCAGTTGTTTCTCACTGACACAATTCAAATCGCCTTGTGATTGGCTTTTGCCTTCCAAAATTATTGAATTGTCAACTGCAAAACTCCTCAGGTTCCTCTTTTTCGCATAGTTCCCTTACAAATTGTGTTTACACTTCAATTCCACTCCAAATTGTTATTCAAAATTCACCAGAACCTCACCAACAATCCCATTTCTGCGAGATATCCCACATTTCTGATGTCACCTAAACTGGAGAAATGATAACAAACGTCAAACGGCAAACAGCTGCCATCGCCACATCAGTTCCAATTTGGTTGGGAATTGGTCGCGCTCGTGGGTATTCCTCGCATCGAATTACGGTTGCTTCTAGAAATTTTCACTTTGACAGATTTAGTTCACAACTATCAGGTAATAATTGTGTTTTCCGATTAGTTAAGAACTTGTTTTGGGAAGGCGCACGTACATTTCTTATCATGGTTCCAAAGCCTGAATATGACTATCCAATTGCCCGCAAGGATGAGTCCATTGTTGAGGATTTCCATGGAATAAAGGTATACTACCTACAATTGCTTCAGGGCCTGTCCGAATTCAAGTCTTCGTTTTCACAGCGAGATTAGGTCCGTCTGAATTCATGTTTACTTTTTGAGCTCATCTACTTTATAAACAGTTTACATCAGTTTACTGATCTCGTCTTCACCTAACTGGTATAATAGCTCAACTAGATGATACATGACGTCACGCTTTGTTATAACGAGCCGAAGACATGCATTCGGATAGGCTCTTCATCATTTCCCATGACAAATGTCTCATTTCTCCTATAGGTGGTGGACCATTACAGATGGTTAGAAGATCCAGATTCACCTGAAACTCAAGCATATGTTGAGGCTCAAAATAAGATTAGCCAACCGTTTCTCGAGGGATGTGATCAATGGAGGCGGATAAACGATAAACTTACAAAACTATGGAACTATCCTAAATATACATGTCCATCCCGCCGTGGGAAGTACTACTATTTTTACAAAAATTCAGGACTCCAAAATCAAAAGTACAAGTCTGCACCAAGCAAAATGAGTAAATTAGTATATTTCTAAATTTCTTGTAGCGTGCTCTATAAACAAGAATCGCTAGAGAGTGAGCCTTCAATTTTCTTAGATCCAAATACTTGGTCCGAGGACGGCACTGTAGCACTAACCAGAACAGCGTTTTCAGATGATGGTGCTTACCTTGCGTATGGCATTAGCGAAAGTGGTTCGGACTGGATAAAAATAAAAATTAAAGAAGTCGAATCCGGAAAAGACTTTGATGAGGTATTAGAAAAAGTGAAGTTTTCGTCGATAGCTTGGACCAAGGATAATAAGGGATTTTTCTATGGGGTAAGGTGAAATCTGTTTCTAGTAATTTACACAGCATTTTAGTGAATTTTCATAGCGCTATCCTAATCAATCTGGAAAAACCGATGGCTCTGAAACAAAACAAAACGAAAACCAAAAACTATTTTATCACAGATTAGGAGAACCACAAGATAAGGATGTTTTGGTAGTTGAGTTTCCGGAGGAACCCATGTGGCGAATGTAAGTTTACCATTTATATAATCATTCTTTTAACTCTATTCAATTGTGTTTCAGTCAAGCTGAAGTATCAGACTGTGGGAAATATCTGGTTTTGATGATAGTGAAAGATTGTAGGGATAATATTGTCTTCTTTGCTGATTTAGAAGAAACCGGAGAAATAACTGGGAAAATTGCCCTTACACAGATCGTTTTTAAATTTGAAGCTGACTACGAGGTATAAATGTGAATGGATATGTTTCTAATCGAAGTGAAATTGTAAATTTTCAGTACATTACTAATACTGAGGCCAAAGTGGTCTTCCGCACGAATAAAGATGCACCCAATTACCGGCTAATTGTAATCGACTTTGAAAATCCAGAACCTGACAACTGGTCAACATTAGTTTCAGTAAGTAAATCATTTCTGTTCTTCTGATTCTTTTTCAAATTGTTGGCTAATCTTCTGACGGCTATTTGCGAAATTGTTAGGTTCTAGTTTAAGGGCTTAACAGTGGTTTTCTATCAATTTCCACACGGAGGTATAGAAATATTAACTACACAACCCTCACTGTGTTCGGATACCAATGTAATGTTACGTGGCGGGGCTACAAAAACCTGCGTAATGAGGTCACCATTTGGCTTATTGTGCTCCGCACTAATTATAGTTCCTCCATTAGTCCAACTCTTTCAAGAAAGAGCAGTATCTTTCTGAATGAAATGTTCTCGAAGTGTGCAGACCTCATCAGATGTGCCCCAAGCAGTTGGAATCAACATCGTACAACTGTCTCGCATTAGCATAGAATGTGCTTCGACGTTTCATCCTCTTCGAGAGAGAGTCTACGTACCTCGGTGATTTCAAGCCTCTCCGATTAAGGTGCTTTCTAAGTCTGCAGTGTCTCCTACAACGATTCTTATCTGATTCTTTGGCAGTTGTAGTAATTCTAAAGTTCTTTTTTGGGAGAGGTTTTTGATAAATTTTCTAATTTGCTTTTAGCCCCTTTCCAATGCCGACTTCTGGTCTAACTGATTATAGAACCAGGTGTTGAGGGCATATTTAGTGGTTCTATAAAAGATACCGCAAAAAGGCTCTGGCCCAACGAGGGGCATTGATACACCTCCCTTGGCCAGTCTATCTGCTTTTCCGTTACCCTCAAAGCCTGTATGCCGCGGTATCCATTGTACCGTTAGGTGGTTCCGTCGTGCTCCAAGACTAGTTGGCGCTTGGATACACTCCCACACTAGTTTCGACTTGATTTCAGGAGAGGATATGGCTTGAAGTTCAACCTGGCTATCTGAGTAGATATATAGTTTCTTGTTTATATAATTTCGAAGGAGATAGCCTAGAAATATTAGTGCATTTTTATCAGTATAATATATTCTTGTGGGTTGAAGAAATCTGCAGCTGAGGCGCACAGATTTACTTTTGGAAGCATATGGTGAGGCTGCCCTAAGTGAGAGAAATTGCCGTGAATGGTTTCGAAAGTTTAAGAACGGTGAATTTAACATCGAAGACAAAGAACATAGCGGAAGGCCAAAAGTGTACGAAGACGCGAAATTGGAAGCATTATTAGAGCAGGATACGTGCCAAACGCAAGAAGAACTTGGAGAATCTTTGGGAGTGACTCAAAATCATTGGGAATGATTCAAAAACAATTAAATTGGATTCCATATGAACTGACGATGAAAAACGTTGAACGCCGATTATCAATATGTGAAATGTTCCTTGCCAGGCATAAACGAAAGGGATTTCTACACCGTATAGTCACTGGTGATGAAAAATGGATCCATTATGATAATCCAAAAAGGAAAAAATCATGGGGACCACCTGGCCTTGCTTCAACATCTGCAGTTAAGACAAATATTCATGGAAAAAAAACTCTTATTGTGTATTTGGTGGGATCAGCTTGGTGTCGTGTATTATGAGTAGCTCACACCGAACGAAACCATTACTGGGGCTGTCTACCGAACGCAATTGATGAGATTGAGTCGAGCACTCACGGAAAAGCGCTCTCAATACTACTCCAGACACGACAAAGTTATTCTCCTTATATTCGTCCACATTTTGCGCCGCCGGTAAAAACCTATTTGGAAACACTCAATTGGGAAGTTTTACCCCACCCACCGTATTCTCCAGACATCGCTCCTGCCAACTACCACCTGTTCTGATCGATGGCGCATGGTCTGTCTGAGCAGCACTTCTCTTCTTATGAAGAAGCCAAAAATTGGGTCGATTCGTGGATAGCTTCAAAAGATGATTACCGTCTATTTCAAACCACTTGTTGGAACCCTTACTCAAATGATGAAAACAGTAATCCTAATTCTTTACGGCTACAACAAGTGATTTCCTTGTGTTAATAATATTGCTGGCCCTTTACACATTTCTAGAAATCGATACATAATTTTGTTTTGATCTTATTTTCCTTATTACATGAATATAATTTACCAGGAACATGAAAAGGACGTTCTTGATTGGGCGGTGTGTGTACATCAAAATAAAATTGTTTTGGGATATATCCACGATGTAAAGGTAACCTAAATACCTACGAATATTAAGAACTCTTACGGATATACGGATATACAAAATATTTATTACAGAGCGTTCTTCGAGTTCACTCCCTCGAAACAGGCGAGTTTCTGCGAAATTTTGCCTTAGATATTGGACAAGTGGAGCGTTTCTTCGGAGATAAAAAGTATTCTGAAATATTTTTCAGCTTTGTGTCATTTTTAAATCCTGGTACAATATACTATTATGATTTTGATAAAATGGAACCGGAACCAAAGATATTGCGTGAAGTTAATTTGAATTTAGACGGCTTTAATAAGGCAGATTACTCCATTGTGCAGGTCTTCTATAATAGTAAGGATTCCACAAAGATTCCAATGTTCATTATCAGGAAAAAGACAGAAACAGTTGAGCCTCATCCGTGCCTTCTATATGGATACGGTGGATTTAATATAAGCTTACAACCATCATTCAGTATAACTGGTCTGATGTTCATTGAAACATTCGATGGCGTTTTGGCCATACCAAATTTACGAGGTGGCGGAGAATATGGCGAAAAATGGCACAATGCTGGCAGATTGTTAAATAAGCAAAACGTTTTTGATGATTTTCAAATGGCTGCTGAATATTTGATTCAAAATAGTTATACAAGTAAAAAGAAGCTTGTAATTCAAGGTGGATCCAATGGAGGTCTTCTAGTGGGCGCTTGTATTAACCAAAGACCAGATTTGTTTGGGGCTGCCATTGCTCAAGTTGGGTAGGAGAATTCTGAACAAATTTTCCAAACTCTTTAAACTTATATTTTTTGTTTTAGTGTGATGGATATGTTGCGTTTTCACAAGTTTACAATAGGTCATGCTTGGGTCTCGGATTATGGAAATCCTAGCGAGAGGGAACATTTTGACAATTTATATAAGTATTCCCCTTTACATAATGTGCACACTCCCAAAAACGGTAAGCGAGGTAAAAGGTTTCGCAGGCATTTTACTGTAATAATTTCAATTTATAGAAAACGAGGAATATCCGGCCACGCTAATTTTAACTGCTGACCATGATGATCGAGTGAGTCCTTTGCACTCTTTGAAATTTGCTGCTGCACTTCAAGATGCCGTGAGAAATTCCGAATTTCAAAAGAATCCTCTTTTACTCAGGGTTTACAGTAAGGCGGGCCATGGTGCAGGAAAACCAACCACGAAAAAAGTAAACAGTCTTTTTCATATTTAATTCGTGGAGGTAATAATTTTTAATATATATATATTTTTTTTAGATTGAGGAGGCGACGGACATTTTGACTTTCATTTACCGAACTTTAGATATCGATGTCATTAATGTCTGAGTCTAATTGTGCCACATATTTTGTCTATACGTTTGTAATATATATTTTCAAGTTTAAAATTGATGGTATTTTTATACCCTAGATGTTGGGTATTACAGCTTTGAGCAAATGTTTGTAACGCATCGAAATATTCATGATACACAGAAATAAACTACATTGCCATTAATGGAGAGAAGAAAAGAAATCGTTTAATAAATGTTCGTCTATCTGTCCGTCTGTCTGTCCGCGAGTTATCTCAAGAACGCCTTAAGCTAGAGATTTGATATTTGGTACACAGATACTTGGCACGCAATTACTTTAGTAAAATCTAAATATCCTGGCAGAAAATTAATCAAATCGGCCAACTCCTTCAGAGGGCTGCCATATGAAAGTTTTATTTTTCAAAGCCGGAAATGTAAATTTTTTTCAAAAGTTTTTGCGATCGCCATGAAAATATGCATATATAGGTTTTCGAGATCACTGATTTTCTAAACGTGAATGGAATGTTGGCAAAATGACGGATGTATAGGTTTTTGGGGCTGATGATTACGGATCAAATATGGCGGTTGTAAATGTTAACTTTTTCAAGAGTTTCTCGATCATCATGAAAATAAGCCCATATGGGCTTTTGGAGGTCTCTGATTTCGAATCTGGAATCAGATTTTGGATATTTAAAATGGCGGGACAGGGTTTACTACAGGTCAACAGAATATTCACGAAATTACAATATAAAGTTAAAGGGTCGACAGGTTGCGGATAGTATGACGGACTGCCTGCAGATTTGAAGGTCAGCTGCGAATATGTAAGAATAACTAGCCGCGGACAATTAACTACAAAAGAAAAATTCCTTTTGAGATTTTATTGGGTAAGCAACGTTGCTAATATTTCAATAGGTCCATGTGTGTCCCTTATCAGGACTAGGTTTCATGTTGAATGGAATCTAGGAAGTGATTTTTGTTCATAACTTTCTAAGGAAGTACAAATAAAGGGCTATATTGTGATTGTCGAAGAATCAGAAGACAGACATTGGTACTACTAATAAATGAAGAAATGTTCATCTCGTCAGGGGTAGGTTAAAACTTTGGAGATTGCTTTAAAAGATAAAAATGTCGTCAATGGATAGAATAAAAATAAAAACTTCAAGAAGACATCACTGGGGCACATTGAACGTGACTGCTATGAGCTGTAATCCCGGAAAAGCGCTTGAAAGAATTTTTCAGGTAAGTATAAATGAATCTACTTTAAAAACATAGGTGGAAGTCTAAACTTTCCAAATGCGACAGTTTGTCGAAAGCTTTATTCAAATCTGTATAAATAGTCAGTTTGTAAATTGTCACCACAACCAGCTATTGTATTAGAAGCAAATTCCAAAAAGTAAATAAGCGGAATTCTGCCGAATTCAAAACTTAGTCGACAGACAGTTATATACTTAATCGACATCACAAAATTCTCATTTAAAAATTGAAACCTTAGATCCAGCGAGGATATGATGATTTCTCTTCTACGATTTGCATTTGTATACCTAGTATGGATCAGCAAATCTTATATCGAAATATTCTCATACTCTTTTGATTGTATGTATGTATAGTAGCGACATCTAAGCAGACCTTTGCCTTCGGGTCCTTTTTAGTTCCTCTGCCAAGAACGTTCTTAGTTGATCTGCGCTGGAGGGTTCTTAGACAATCGCTAATATCGACGTTCTCTTGTTCTTCAAAGCTGGGCAGTCACAAACAATGTGCTTCGCCATTTCAGTATCCTCGAACTCGAGGCATAGTCTCTACATGCCCCATCCTTTTGAGGTTAAATCCAAAGCCGCCGTATCAAAGAAACTGACCATCGACATATTCCTTGCTTAATGCTTAGAACATTTCTTCGCATTCCACACGATCCTTTTATAGAATATCGGCAAGTTGTTATATTTTCCTATAGATTTAGGTGATTTTATGTCAATTAGGTTCATCACCATGCCTCCCCCAATGATGCGATATGGCTTTGGGCCTTGGAACTCCATAGCTTTCCCATGCTTTGCTAGGGTGTCGGCTTTGTAGTTCTCTTAGATGAATTCACCCTCGTCCGACCACTTTGCTTTTCCAGTCCATTGAAGATTTTACCTCTCGCACCTGAAACTTATTTAAGTACTACAACGCACGAATCAGAGCCAGCATTTCTGCCTGGTAAACCAAGGTGCATCTCGCAGTAGGACAAATTTAAGTCTTCAGATAAGATTCTTGCATTTGTCCTGCCGTCAATCAAAAACCCATCTGTGAACATAAAAATATTCACCGGTACCTTTCCTAGAAGTAATCCCTCGCTAATAAGGATCTTATAAAACTTTTCGGTTATCCGATCCTCTTGATCGTACCCCTGGCCATACTCAGTCCCTGACGAATATCATTTACCGTCCCTCTGCGTCCTGAGTGCCTCTTTCACTGCCATCTTTTTCACAAAGACATCCAACGGTGGCAGCCCCAGAAGATTTTCTAGCGCAACTGTGGGTGTGGTGCTAAAACCGCCCGTGATGCAACGCCACCTTTTATAGTCTATTCAGTTGTCACCTAAGGGTAACCTAGCATGGTCACCAAACTACCTTCAGCGAATGTCAGAATAGGTCTAACCACCATTGCATATATCCAGTGTGCTGACCTCGGCGATATACGCCAACTTAATCCATACATTCTTCTACATTGATGCAACATCACCTTAGCTTTTCTGATCTTTTCTTCAACATAATGCTTCCAGGTCTGTCTCGAATCCAGGTATATCGCAGGTATTTGGCCTCCCTAGAAGCATTGATCCAAGATCCAAAGAGTGTAAGTGGTCCAGATCCTATGTCTTCTTAGTGAGGACTATCGCTTCTGTCTTGCTCGCGTTGATAGTGTGATTCGGAGAGCACTCCTCTCATGATATCAGTTGTAGACTTGTAGTGGACATGAACTTCCTCCCGCGCCCAACACCACGTCATCTACATGACGTGAATGTCATCCCTATGTAAAGAGCAAGGAATCAACTGTGACATTCTACAGAAAAGAGAGAGAGAAAGACAACACTCCTTCCTACGGATACCCTCTCCTGACCTTTTCATTAACACTCGTGTGACCGGTATGAATGTTGATTGCACTGTTCTAATCTCGTGACCATGCGATTACGCACGGTCGAAAATATGACGTATTTTAGACGGCGTAGTTCGTGTGAGGAACGGTCGCTCACTTTCTTTTGTGAGATGAGCATAGTTCATGCACGAAACCAATTTCATGTCTGCTTTGATCCCCTCTTTTACTCCGCATCTGGCATGTTTCATAGTTCTAATCTCAAATATGCATTAAGCTAGCAGTGTATACTTAAAAATTGTGAGTTCGAATTTGAAAATTATAAGTTACAGACGAAAAATTTCAATTCTCGATGCATAGTTTCCTGGAAAATATGTCTCCATTAAAATCCTGTTCGTCTTCTTCAAAGCCTCCGCTATTTTTCTCGTCCTATCTCGAACAAATCCAAATTTGGAGACCGGGTCCTTGGTGACTATCATCTGTATTCTAATGACATCTGAGATACTCTTCATATTTGAGCAGAAATCCCTCCACGACTCCCTTTTCAGCTCTTTCTTCTTCGCTTTATAGTGTTCCTAGTTCATACACCTGCAGTTCATTGTTTCTATTGTGGTTTGGTTAAGGAATATTTTCAGCCCTTTCTTCTTCTCCAATTCCTCATTTCAACACAGGGAGTGGAGTAATGATCGTCCACTGAAGTAATGGGCATGCCTCCCGAAATGCGCCATTCATAGCTGCGGTTATTATTCCCGGCTGTGACTCCGCACTTCATATGGTCTTAGGTGTCTTCCTTATCTTAAAAAAAGATTTTCCAGAAATTATGGGGCTGCACTTTTTAAATATTCATATCTCGGTGTCTTGTTGTTTTTAGCTTTTTTGAGGATATGCAATAATTCCTCTATAGTAATTGACGAATTCATCAGTTCATCGCGATAAGATTTGGGACGTGGGACGTTCCTTTCTGTGTCAGTAAATTTTTGAAATGACGCGTCTAATCTGCCACGTTGATGTTGGAGTCCACTACAAAGTTATGCAAATGTCCGGGTTAAAGCTAGGAACATATGAGGTACTGGTAGTATCCCCATTTTCATTATATAAGGAAAAATCTGCTTTACTTGGTTGTGACTATTTGGGTCCCCTATAACCCGAAATTCATATAACGTGGATCGTATCTTCTACGTTATAGAAAATCCTGCTGCAGTTAATGCGAAATATGATAGCTTAATATTCGGGTAAAAAACAAGAATCAACACTTAAAAAAAAGTGTTTTTTGTCTCTGATCGTCGGGTTTCTCTGACATTGTACTGCTCATTTGTGAGGCCACTACTTGATTATGCATCTCAGGTGTGGAATCCTTTCTATGCTGTGCACATTGACCGTATCGAGTCTGTTCAACGCAGATTCGTCAGATTTGTGCTTAGAGATTTGCCTTGGGACAATCCTGTAATTCTACCACCTTATCGCGAGCGACTTAATCTTGTTGGCATGATTTCGCTGGAGCAGCGTCGATATAGTTTTTATTCACCAGCTCTTGAACGCTAATATCGACTCCGCAGAGCTTCGGGGCAGAGTATCCTTTAGGGCTAACAATCGCAACTTGAGACGCGTCCCTCTTTTGCATATTAATGCTTCTAGAACTAACTACGGTAAGCATGAGCCTATTAACCGCATGTGCATGGCGGTTAACCGTATTGTTGAGCACTTTGATGTAAATGTGAGTAAGGATGTGCTTAAGGGCCGTCTTCGTAATGTTTTGTGACCCTCTAACTTGTGTCAACATTGCGCGCTTTGTTGTCCTTGCTCCTTTGTTGGTTTCGTCCTGCTATCAATTGCTTGCTTACTAACATTATTAACTATTCTTTTTAATTTTTCCTATCTGCTTGTTTAACTTGACTAACAATTATTTCTTTGCATGCTTGTCGGGGAGCCTAATCTTAGCACATTTCCTTCAAATGTGTGAACGCTTTTGCGGAGATAGGTAAATTTTTCTTGGCTCTGTGCTAAGAAGTGCGCCTTCTGGGCTAGAAGGGAAACTCATTATTATTATATTCATCAAGTAAAAA
>QYTT01093724.1:18475-32341 GCA_006980735.1 Dasypogon diadema | reverse complement strand
TTTTAATAAATTACAGGCAATTTGTACATTATTACAGCTCTTTATGGTTATTCTAATGCTGCGGAACTATTATATAAGTAAGCCAATGTGACAAACACAGCAATGAAGAATTATAATGACTCAGAAATAGCAGTTTTTCTAATTTATCTTGAATTTATTTTATAAGAGCGCACAGTTGTTTTTCGGTTTATTCTCAGGCATTTGAGAAACAATTGCCCATTTAAGATGAGGGCTTTCTAAAATAAATAATTCAATTTTAGTTTTCTTAATTAGAAAGGCAGTTGTTGTTTCTAATCTTAGATCGTTACTGTTCAGTAGTTTTTTATTATATTTTACTGTCATAGAATAAGATTAAGGAAAGTCAAGGTGACCAGCACGAAGGTGTGCCATTTAAATTTGTGGCAGTTATATAAGCATTATTGTTTTAATGGAATTACTTTATATATATAGTGTTATCATTCAATGCGTGTAAATGAAATTGTTAACACTTATGGCTAAGTACACAGTCAATGCCAGAATTATTTACATATTGCGAAATGTGTAGAAAAAAACCTACCTTTGGAAATCGAAATATCGTTTACAATTGTTATGGATAATTCTTCCTCTTATCTTGTCCTCTTTTTAAGCCAACCCGAGATAAGTAGTAAAATCAACTTTTAAACACAAAAACTTTCAATAAGCGCCATCTATTTTCCCATAGAAGACTTAAATAATCCAGTAAAGCTTTTTAACTCGGTTAAATAACCGAGTTAATTTAACCCAGTTTATGTATGAAAACTCTGTACTCTGCTGCCAAAAGAACGCCGCTATTGTATCTATTATGGTTTAATAGAACATAAGTAAGAAAACAAATTCCGGAGAACATATAATATGGAAACATAATAGAGCCATTATCTATTTCGTCTCAATAATTAAGGGTCGTTAAAATAAATGTTTCAAAAATTTATCATCATTAAAATACCTTGTGTTCCTTGCCTTAGCGTTAATTACTTCTTGGAGAAGTCTAAGCATAGTAGTCAATCAGGGTCTACAGAATATGGGTGGAAATTGAACCCCAGGTAGGTATTATCCCTTTCCATGCTTCATCCGATGACTTTCCTATTTTCTAGGCAAAGTTTGATATTAGAGAATGCCTTTGTAAGAAGTGCACCAACAAATAAAAATTTTCCACTCATAAGAATATCTCGTTTGGGAAATTATTTCTTCTCTTTAATTGCAGATCATAATAATAAAAATCTTGTCGTAAGTGCCACTTAACACTTTACCGCATACAATGCCATATATGGCTTTGCAATATATTTAACCTTTTCTCAAAAATATGATTGTTTTTTCAGTTTGGGAAAAACAATTACACTCTTAGAAAGCTGCGTCATTTAATTATATACGTGAATGATTAAAAATTTTTAATATTTTTCTATACTGCATCAATTGGTGTGTAATTGTATTTATAAATAGTATATATATACAAATAGTAGTAATGGTAATCTACATAGCTGGTATGGTTGGTCTTAATACTTAAAGGACTGGGAACGAGGAATCTCATTTTTAAGTAATTAATATGTATCATTAAGTTTCTATTACCATGACTGCAATAATTTTGATCAGTTTAACTTTCTTTCAAAATTTTCTTACGATTTTGTTCAAAACACACTAATTTTTCCAAGAAAAGTGAAACTTCATTGAGACGGGCGACATTACATTATCGCAACGTTACTCGATTTGTTTCAAATTTTGAAAAAAAATATATAGTTTCAATGACTCCTTATTCTATCTTGATTAAGGTTAACACATAAATGAAGTATACAAGCAGAAGGCTTTGTAAAAATAACAGGCTCAGCAATAAAATACACGTTAAGTGAAAACAGGGGTACATGTCACATATCTATGTGTTATATATTGAAAGAACCGATGAAATGAACAAAAAAAATGATTACTTTCATTTGTGATACAATACTTAATTTATTTTTATATATTTATTGCAATTACAGTTACAAAAGTAAGTTTTTTACATTCCTGTATAAAACGAGTAAAAAATAGCGGCCCTTTAAGTGTTAAAATAAATTTTTTACGCATTTCCGACATAACTTACATTTATTATTATGTGTTGAATAGTTACGATTAAAAATCTAGTATCATTGGAATTTTTCTAATTTAATATGATAATTGTAATTATTCGACACATAATAATAAATGTAAGTTATGTCGAAAATGCGTAAAGAATTTATTTTACGACCATAACCATGCCAGGAAAAATTTTTTAATTATTTTTCTAAACTATGATTGACCCGATTGAACTTTGAATAGAAGTAGTTTCATCGAATAAAACAATTCATGCAGTAAAGGGTTAGTTAAACTGTGCATTGTATTTTTTCGACGTTAAATTTTCTCAGGAGTTTTGGTTCTATTAAATTATAGCATAGAAGTTAATTTCACAAATGTAACGAAATAAATTATTGAATTATTTATGGACAGATAGACGCACAGATATCAAACGACTTTTTATTCTCCTTTAGAATTACTTAGATTAGATTATGTAAATTACATTAGATTTGTCCAAAATATTTTTTCCCAAGACGTTAGCCTTTCGGGATATTTCACCGCCCCTCATATTTCGCATCCTCTGTACATTATTAAACACAAACATAAAGTTTCATTTCTATCCCAGAAGACGCACTCATAAGCGGGAAACCGAGAGTCACTTACCTATCTCGGCAATAACTGCGGCCTATAGTCGACGGGAAAAACAGAAGATGGTAGTCTGTTGTACATTTGTACAGGTTTGCTCAAAAAGGATTCTCTAAATTTCACTGTTCTACTAGATCTTGAAGAAAGGTCGATGCGCGGATATCATGCAGAGAAATTAGTCTACAAGGTTTTAGACCAGAGATTTCATTGGAACAATGTCCACTAAAGATTCCATAAAAGAGAGAGAGTTGTATTCAAGTCTGGGTCTAAAGTATTTCTTGCTTCGATGCAGGAAGGTTAGGCACTTTATCGCTTTTGTTGCAATACCAAAGATGTGCTCCATTTTATTAATGTTGTTAGTTAATTGGATCGCTAAGATGTTCAAGTTAGGATTATCCGCAGCGGGAGTCTATAGTTGACTCAAATGAGTACGCGAAATCAAGGGTTACTGCCATCAACAATACTGTGAAGTGGATTGGAGGTAAGAGATAAAACAGAACCCTGCGGTACGCCGCCATTAACATTGAAGGTGTTGGAGATGACACCGTCCAGAGTGATAATGATGAAACGGTTAGAAATGCCAATCCAAATTAAAAGAGAAGAGTCAAGACCAAATGTTGGGAGTTTGGCTAAAAGGGTAGAGTGTCACACTATGTCAAAGGTCTTCAAAATGTCCAACGCAACCACCCCCGACTCGCTGGAGACTGTAATGCCAACTCTCGGTTAAGAACGTCATCAAGTTGCGCAATATCTACTTTAAACTCATTAAGGAAAAGAAACTAAGTTACTATTTCGCTTATCTTTCATCGATACGAACAGCTTACAAAAAGCTGAGAAATTTTCTTGATTTGTACTATATTCAAAAAGAATCATTACTTTGTTTTACATAACTCCAAAAGTACTGGCTCTCTCTTTTTGATATTATGTCCACGGAATAATAAAATATCGTTTATATCACACGACATTTTTATAAAATCAATCTTTGATAAGATTGGGTTTTTCTCGGATTTGCTACTTGTTATTTTTATAAATCTAAGAAGTAAATTATTGAACAATTTTAGGTAGATACAATTATTTACTTTTCGCTTGAGTGCAACCTGAAAATGTAAGTGGATTTAAATTGCTTGCCAGAAATTTCTGTAATTTTCCTCTTCCGTTCTTTTCCATTTTTTATCTAAGTAATACAAGCCACATCAGCCAAAGGATATAAGTTTCCAGTTCGATAAGCTTTACAACTTTTCAACGCGTGCTCATCAGTTGCTCCTGTTGAAATCTGATTTGAAATTTCTGTCACAGAGTAGCTTCTGAAATATGCCTCGGTTATATATGTCTCATTATTTTCAGTATCCATCTTATTATTGTCATCTTAACTTTTAGATACTTAATTAAAATTACCACATGCTGCTTTTGAAAGGCAGATGCCTTGTTAGTGCCAAATACACTTTTAGGTCTTTTAAAATTCCCGGAAAAGTGTACAGAATAGAATATTCCTCCAGCAAACTTAAAATTTCTATTGAAATAAGAGAAATAATTTCTGTTGTTAATAAGCATTTGGCAACAAATATCTTGGCGCGATTCCTTTTATAGAATAATGCAGTCATTGTATAAACGAATACAGAATTAAAGTTTTAAAAAACACATTTTTTCGCTGCAAGGAAGGAAGATAGGAAGGGTGGGAGGTAAGGGTTCAACATGTTTCCAGAGAACTTGTTTTTGGTCAGAATTAATGTTCAAAAACTTTTATATAATTTCTTGGAACGCTTTTTATCACTTTATCCGGTTATAGTCTTTGAATAGCTCTAAATGTCCTGGATAAGGTACGATGTTGATATCTGCTGTTAACGATCCTCTTAACACATAAACAATTTTAAATTGTCTCATATATCCCATTTTCGTGGGGAAAAGGAATACAAACTAGTCCTCTTCTATCCATGACTTGCAAGTTGGACCCACCCCTCATCGCCACGCCATCGCAAGCATGCAGTCTCATGCTTTCTATAGCTACTCGGATGGTCATGTAAGAAATTGCTTATCATTTGGAAAATATTCGCATGCTTTGTTTGGCTTTGATTATTTAGATAGTAGTTTAATTTCCGTTCAGATTGGCTCGCCTAATCTTGAGTTAGGAACTGGATATTCCTTTTCCTAATTCTAAATTGCACTATTTTAAAAATCGATACTTATGTTCTGTACGTGGAGACTTCTAAAGGCTATCAATCTCTTAGCTGATGGTTTCCTATTTGCAGAAGTGGCGCAACACAGCAGTTAGACTTATACTAAAATATAAAAACAAAGTAAAATGCTAAGGGTGTTATCACAACGACATAAAAAAATTATATTTATCTCAGTGGGAGTTATACATACACATATGTATTTCGTTTGACGTGCGAAACTATTCTATTTAATATTTTTGAAAATATGAAACGCTTCCATTATGACTGCGAAACTATTAATCCAGAACAATTGATTATACCTGGCTTGCGGACTCCCATGTCGTCTCAATTTTAGCGCCAAAAAGACCGCGTAAAACAAAGGAACCGCGCAAAAAAGACCGCGTAAAAGCAAATAAGGCAAGCGGAATATGCGCTGATGTCTTGATTAATACAATTTCAGGTAATTAACGTTGTTTTTTCTTATACTTTTACATGAACTTTATTTATTTACTTTGTGTATTCGATTAATGAAAAATTAATGACAGTTAAATTTAAGGACATTGAAGCCTTTTACTCTAAAAATTCCACGTAAAAATTACATCAAAAAATGAATTTTACTACAGTTATGCTATTGTTAATAAATAATAGCGCATAGAATAACCTTTCTACTTGATTGTAAAATAATTTAGGCTCTACAAATTTTGCTATACTCGTAGCACGATTTTATGCTTATTGGGAACCACTGAACAGCCGCATCTATTTCGACAACGGGCGTAACTTTTAACTTCATAATAAGATGTCTTTCTGTTGACTTCTCTACCAATTATTTTGAGAGGGAAAATCTTCAAATATCCGGGACTATTTACAACAAGGAGCATAAACAACAAGAGAGAGAAAAAACCCTGAACAAATTACTAAGGAAATTCCCATTGGCGTTGAAATCAAGGGAAATCAACTATTAACAGAAGTAAATGAGGCAGCTACCTCACATAAGAAATAAGTGATGGAAAATAAAGGGTGAATTCTCTTCAAACTCAGATTATTTCTTATAAACTATGAATGGAAGACTATACTAAGATTTTTAACGAGGAGAACCCATTGTAAATACTAATAGGCATTATTCTAACGACTTATTAAGTAGAAAGAATTAGTGCTGCACCATAATTTGCCTAATAGAACTGTTTGCCAAATGGTTTCAGACTATTCGAATTTATTTTCAGAATGGGACATCTAAAGTTCAATTCAATAGATAGAGATGTGTCATACCAGCTTTTAGTTCAGATTAAAATGCGACCATTCTATGCCCTCTACCACACTTCCTCCTTTTCTTGGAGAGCTTTATCCTTTTTATTTGGCGTTTTACACAGGTGTTCCTTCATTCTGGACAGTTTTGTACTAATCAGCTTCATTCTGGACAGTTTTGTACTAATCAGCATATTTTCAGATGCAGCAGTTTTCAATGGGGTAATCCAATACTCTAAAAGTACTTCCCAGAGTTCTGTTATATATATATATATATAAGATCATCGATATCGAAGCAGACCTCTGCCTTCGGATCCAATCCCTCTGCCAAGAGTCATCTTAGCTGATACTCGTCGGCAGTACCTCGACGTCTCTTGTTATTGCAAGCATCCGTTTGTATAGATTAGCTGTCCCATGCTACCCACGGGGCCACCTTTATCAATCATCCTACTGCTTGCCAGAGCAGGACAGTCGCACACAATATGTTCCGTCGTCTAAATATCCTCCAGGCGCAGTCTGCATGTATCATCCTCCAGGCTTTCCAACCTTTTGAGGTGATATCCAAAACTACCGTGCCCAGTAGTCAAAGGAACTAACCATCGGAGTGTTCCTTACTCCATGCTTAGAACTTTTCTTTTGGTCGTTCCACACGACAGTCTAATCGTTTTTTTTAGCCTGTCGGTAAGTTGTTATACTTTCCCATCGATTTTGATGTTCTTGCTTGCGCCACCCCTGCCGCGGGTTGGCCTGGTTCTGTTTTAGTTTCCTACACAATTTTTAACATCTTTTTATAAAAATAATAATTATGAGTTTCCCTTTTGGCCCGCGTGCGTTCACACATTTCAAAGAAATGTGTTAAGATTAGGCTCCCCAAGAAGCATGTAGAGATGCTTGTTAATAAAGTTAGCCAACAGATAGAACAAATAAAAAAGAAACCAGGGGAAGCAACCGATAACAGGATCAAAATAACAGAGGAACAAATACAACCGAAAAGTCCCAATGTTAACATCAATCAACCATACGAAGACGGTTCTCTTCTTAAATACATTCTTGGACTCATTTAGGTCAAAGAGCTCCCTAATGCGGTTAACCGCCATACACATGTGATTAATAGGCTCAATAGCAACCTAAGCCATTTTATCTGCAAAACCCGTTCAGATTGAATATGTAAAACTACTACTTTTCAATTTCCTTGTAAACATTCTAAATTTAAAGGATCCAAATGGCATGTTGTTTGGCACAATTCGACGAAAAATGCAATGAAATACAAAAATATTTTTGAGTTTATTAATTACAGTATTTGCTCTTTCCCTATTTAACGGACAAATATCAAAATACTTCGACAGGTAATCCTCTAGAATGATAAATGGCGCCCCTATAATCCATGAAACCCATGCCTACTTTTTAAGTGAAAATCTCGAAACTTCGTGCTCAGTCCTTGGTTCTTTTGTGTTTATATTGGGAAATTTCTGATAAATACTCGATTCAGACACTTTATAACGCCCACATCCATTTGTAAATAGAGACTTCAAGAAGTAGAGAGAAAGAAAAATTTTTTCCATAAATTTCTTGCTGTGTTGTTAGGTCGGGAATACTTGGTCTTCTTTCTAGTCTGCAAACCCATCAACTGCTCGCTGATAATATCTTTGTACATAAATTAAATATCAAAGATAAAGCAGCATTTGTTTGAAGAGTAACAGTTTATGTAAAGGGAGTTTGAAAATAAGTAGGCCCACACAACTTGGGAAAAACTTTAAAAATATTCAGTGACAAACACGCTAAGTGCTTTCATCTGAACGTTTTGTGTGTAGATAAAAACGCTACCAAGGGAAATCAAAATCAGCCATCAACTGGGCAGTGCCTGGAAATCTCGGTGTGCCCTAAAATTTCTCATTTGAGACAATATTTAAAATATAACACAAAATTTGACTTCAAATTCTGTAATGATTAAAAGTTTAAAAATTGCAAAGTTTGGACAGAAATAGGCAAAAATAGGCAAAAATATTTACAGACTTAAAAACTTTTAAGTCGGGCGATTTTTTATGTTATACCATTTTTGTGGTGAAAATTTCCATTCCCACCACATTAGATGGCTATCATTGGATGTTAAGAACGGAATCCGTCGATGTTATTTATAAAAGAACTAAATTTAAAACATATGTATGAAAAATATTAATTAAAGAATTATTTGCTCCAAAAAAAAAGCTAGTTAATGAATGCATTCTTCTAATGTAGCTCAGTCAGGTTAGCATTCGTCTGCGAAAAAAATCCCACCCCTTGGGAGTTTTGCGTATTTTTTGGAATTTATTTATTTTATTAATAAGAAATACAACTTTAAAATTTAAAATTGTTTATACGAAATGTAGATATACTTATAAAACTTAAAAATTTACTTAAAAACATTAAGAAAAATTGCTATTCGGAGGATGACAATTGACATAATTCTTCATCAGTAAATAGTTTAACATCTTCCGAAGACTCTTCATCACTAAAATTCTCCGTGTCCAGGTCCAGGGGTGATTTTACAGGCAGGACCATCTCTCTTGTTTCCTTTATGAATGGCTGTGTTTTTTTCCTTGGTATTGATTGGTCTCATACCGGTTAGGAGCGGGTCTAAGCTCAATAATAATCTATTAAGCACATCCAAGTTGCAAGACATTCTCGAAAACTTTCTTGCAAATTGTTGACGGTACAGTCTGCAATGTTTATTTCGCGCTTCAGCGGCTTCTTCGGACAGTTGACCAATTGGAAGTAGGGCGTTTTCGATCACAATAGGCCCATGGATTAGTATCTTGTGCATGGTGGTTGTCATGGGATGGCATGGAGACAGTTGGACGTACAGCTTTGCGATTTTATTGCAGTAAACAGTGAACTTCTTTATGCTAATTTTGTGACCATTCGATATACATTCCAGAATTACTTTGAAACGGGATTGGGTACGTCAACGATCAACCCCCTTTTTTTTCTAAAATTCTGTTGAATTTCTGTTTTCTTTTGCTTGACAATGACCTTTTAATTCTCTGATCGTATTTGCCATTTTTTAACACGAATTTTGTACGCCAAGTGTAAAAGACTTTCAAAGAGACGGATTCTCACGTCCAGAATTGACAATCCAAATTTAAGCGTACCTCTTTGACAGGTTATTGAATTCTTTAGATATAGCATCTCATTGTTGACATTGTCCCCGTGGCAGCATTGCACACCTTGGCGTTGATCATGATCAGAGTGAAGGTTTTCGTTGGGCGTCCCGCTCTTGATCAAGTGACTATTCTTGGAATTGTAGATATACCTTTGAGCCAAACATTATTTTGTTCTATGAACACATCTTCCTTTTTATGCGCTGCGATCCATCACCGTTTTATTTCGGATTTAAAATGTCAAAAATTATGTTTAATTTCCTTTATTTGTTCCTGTGAATAGTCATCATAACCTAACAGGTAATTTTCCACAAAGTCCAATTTTTCATTAACATTGCGAAGATTATGCTGCTGCATCATATCAAATAAGTGTCTACGAGAGATTGTTTTGATGCCGGATGATCCTAGCAACAGAATTAACTAAATTTAAAAAAATAGAGAAACTTAGTGCAAAACCGCGGTAAATTCTTACATCATTATTAATTAGAAACTTAAGCTTCTTTATTACTATAAACATCTTAGTCGGTAAGCTCCGGGAAATATAACAAAACAACTCGTATTTCTAAAATTTAACAAACAACATATGATTTCTTTTTAAATAACGATATCGCAGTGAAATTGCTTCCAGATGAAACGGAAATATTAATAATCCCTATTCACACACTTACCTGCTTCACCAATATCCACCACTATCCCTTACCTATTGTCGGGGAAAAAATACTAACAATCAAGACAACACTTTCGCAGAAAACGCCGGGAAAAGATACGTGTACCTACAAATGCCGACTAGCCGTACGGTATGGTACTGGCGCGGAGGTAGGTACGGAACGTAGGCTGTTGTTCCCCTGTTATTCCCCTTTGCCATGTACACTTTTCTTTGTAACTGTGTTAACTTTTAAAAGATTGAATTTTGGCCGCCCAAATCGGTCAAATACCCCTATGTGCACCGTTTAGGCAGAATATCGGGCACGTGTTTTTATGTCGTATCCCTTATAGGCCTCATCCATATTTTTCTGTTCTGTTTATTTTATTTATTATTAAATTAATTTTCGGTTGCATCTGTTTCTGAAATCTCCTCAAACTATCTACAGCATCCCTTCTAGCCCAGAAGTCGCATTTCTCTGCGGGAAGCCGAGAATCATTTACCAATCTCCGCATACAGCGAGATTTCCAAAATAGACACTATATTTATTTCGAAGTCACATAGAAATGTTTCTGAAAATAACCGGGCTCAAAAATCATCCCAAACTTCTCGCCGGTGGTCGAGTGGGCTGAGGCGCACGTCCGCAGAGTTTCTTCCCTGTTGGCGTAGGTTCGAATCCCACACAGGACACGGCGATTTTTCTGGGTACCAGTGGTGAGGCAATTCTACTGACAAGAGTTGTACTTGTGAAGCCAACAATTGTGGCTCACTTGCAACATTTGTCAGGTTAAAATTTCCTTCCGCCTAAGCTTTGCTGTGAGCATTATAGGGTTGTCCCCTGAGCTTAGGCAACACCTTAAACAAAAGACAAAAATCCGTTGGAGAGTTATCTTTACCTAATTCTGAAAGTTCCTGATAAGTAATTTGTTAAATATGGCGTCTTACAATATCGTTAAGGAGGATCGGTACAGGCTGCTTTTCACGAAGCTTTTGATGGATAAGATCTGTCTCTGAACAGTAACGTTTTTGAGAAAGAAAGGTAATATTTTTAATTATTGTTAATATTAGTTTTTGCAATGTCTTTATTGCTTCAGACGTTTAAGTGCGGCAAACAATTTTGAGTCCAACCTCGAACTTGATATAAAATTCTTCTGTGGAGTTCTGGAAGAACAATACAAGTCGATTTCGCTTGCCATGTTGCCGAAGAGCACTTTTAGTGTTGTAAACGTGTTTTTCACAGGTTTAACGTTTTTCTTTGGAAATTATAGTATAGAAAATAGTACCTCAAATACTCATCATTTGGTGTTAACGTTTTTAATTTTTTTATTTTCCTTTACTTGTTTTGCATTTTGAAAACGTATACAATTTCGAGCTGCAAAAATAGTCATATTGGAATAATATATGTCAACAAATGTCTTTTTTACATAACTACCCCACTGAAATAGTATTTTAATTTTGTGTTTGTAAGAACAGCTTAAGTCACATTTATTACCAAAAGTAGAACAATAGTTTTCATGCCTTTCTGGTAAAAATTTCAAATCTCAAATCGACTTGTTTTACTTTTTCCTTAAAAATATTTTTTGCAAGTATGAGTGTTAAAAATGACTTTAATGAACTTATCCTGTTTTGGAAAAAGGCATATTCCTTTGATTACAATAATCAAAGAAGAACAAGTCATCTTAGTTCGGTCTTCAGATATAACTTTTATGGAAATGTCATCATGAGATCATAAGTTCAATGGCGAAAAGATATATTATATGCCTTATCAGAGATGGAAGCGTAATAAAACAGGAAAAATCGGTGTGTAAGTGTTACAAGCCTGTGCTAAAGCTAAGCGAGAACACTTTGATTCCCTTATGGCTCATGGAATCATTAAGAGACAATGGTTAGAGTTGCGTGAAGATGGTATAGTGAAATCTGAGAATTTTTGCCCTGATGAACTAAACAGATATTTTTCCTCATTTGAAACATCTGAGATCCATGTTGAGTTGTCCTGAGGTTGTAAGAGAAGTTGGGGAAGAGTTTTATTTCCGTGGAGTATCGTATCGTCAGAGGCAATGGGGTTAATCTAATTACTCTAATTGATACTCGTTTTGTCTAGATTTTCTTTCCGTATGTAGTATCGTATCTGGCACACATTTTGAACTTGATATTTAATTCTTCTGAATTCCCCGCAATTTGGAAAATTGTTAGGCTTATTCCTGTCCCAACAATCAGTTCACCAGTTGAATCCAGTAATTTTATACCTGTCAGTATTTTACCTTATTTATCAAAAGTTGCGGAAAAATTGATGTACTTCCAGATGCAAGAATTTATTGTAAAATATAATTTATTGCCGACAAGTCAGAGTGGGTTTCGTGTCTAAAGATATTCCTGATAATATTGATTTCGATAGAGCTACTGTTCTGGTGCTTGTGGAGATTTCGAAGGCCTTTGACGCCGTTGATCACACTGAGCTTCTCCATAAGCAGAGAGCACAATCTCCCTTCTCTTCCTCCTCGGTGGCCTTAATTAAGAATTATTTATCTAACTGCTGATATACATATATGCGGGTGCTTAAATTAAACGAATCGACCACTTTCGTATTACAGCATTTTTTTCTACAAAATATAAAATAAATGGCCATTAAAGAAATACTGAGTAAGCTATGCTATGGGACATCTGCTGTATCTAATAGCTGGCAAGAAGAGAGCTCATTTCTTTCGTCGGGTCGCTGTTGTTACTAGTTCGATTTTCGTTTCTAATGGTGCAGGGTTGAGTAGAGTTTGTAGAAGACATTGTGAGATATTTCAGAAGTATCCTACATCTCCTTTTAAAGAGCGGAAATATTTCTTCGCATAAGATATCAACGTCGTAATACTAGACATCACAGCAAAAAACGTTATTATGAGGTCGGACTTAGTCATTAGGTTGAAGTTCATCGTTGGTCATGGTCGTCATTGGATCTGGTATCATCATTTGCTAAACTTTGTCTTCGTATCGTCATAAATACTTGTCATCTGTTTCATGGCTTCGTCGTTGAGCTGGTTCACACCCAGTGATGGGCAAATTGTCTACACAACGTTAATTACGCCATTGTCGACGCGTAAATAATGACGTAGTCTACGTCGCAATATTTCACGTAGACAATGTAATCTATGTAAACAATATAGACAATAGATATTGGGTCCCATCTGGACTACTCCGACATTCAACTCACAAATAATCCTCATTGATAAATCGAATTTGACCAATGTTTCGTGACGTCACTTTGGATAAATGGAGCTTCAGTCTTTGTCAGAGGAAGAATGTACATTGTTTTGGTAGCATCCCAATTGGAAGTGAGCAAAAGAGACGTGCATTTTTTGTGGAATTTTTAATATAATAAAATCAGCGTTTATTTTATATGTTAGTGTTCGTTTTAGCACTTAAATAACGGACCGAGGCAGGAAGTTCATCATATACAGCGTACAGGGACTTGCTGTTTTATTGCCAGATTACAATTTATGAAAAAAATTTTCTCAAATGGCTTTATATGTGTCAAATGTTCGAATAATAGCTGTCCAATTTAGGTCCATTATATCTAATGAAAATCCCAGTTAAAGTGTCATCATATTTTTTATGGAAAAATTATACAACTAGCGCCATATAGTGTAGTTATTTAGTTGAAATACCTGTATTGCCCCCTTGGCTTTAACATGTTATGAAATAATAGGGAAACACGCACAAAAAACAACCCTGTAAATTCAAACTATATTTATTTATTGCACTAAACTAAATTCACAAGTTTTTTAATGAGGAAATGTTAGGAACTTTAAATTGAAATTAAATTATTGAATAAAATTTTATACCACTCAACGCGCTGGTCGAGATCTCAATCCAAAGTGAGTCTTGACATTATGGCGGTCCACTTAGGAAGTAGCCAGAAAGAAAAAACATGGCCGTGGATGTATACTGGCGCGAGTTTAAATTTAAAAATTTAAAATTTCATAACAAACAAAATGTTATAGTAATTCTTTTATATGCC
>QYTT01093722.1:8540-23825 GCA_006980735.1 Dasypogon diadema | reverse complement strand
TATGATTGTGACAGGGGATGAAACTACGGTTCTTTACCATGATCCTTTGTCCAAAAGGGATTCAATGGAGTGGCATCGCCTCCGAGAAGCAGTGCCGAAAAAAGAGGTCACACAGAGCACCAGAAAGGTAATAGCAAGAGTTTACTGGGATACTGAAGGTATTATGCTGCTGGACTTTAAGGAACGTAATACCGTTGTAAATCCTACATATTATGCTGAACTTTTACAAAAGTTACGTAAAGCTGTTGTTGACAAAACGAGAGGAAAACTGTCTCGAAAAGTACTGCTCTTACACGATAATGCATCTGTACACACTGCTACTATTTCAAAAGCTGCTGTTAAGGAATGTGATTTCGAGAAATTGGATCATTCACCTTACAATCCAGACTTGGACCCAAGTGACTATTTTTTATTTGTCAAACTAAAATCAGATTTTCGGAGGAAAAAAAGTATTTTGAAGACAAAACTTTAGACTACTATTTTAATGGTATTAAAGCACTCATTAAAAGATGTGGTTTAGAAGTCTAAATGTATCTATGTATTGATATTTTAGTAGCAAGTGTATGCTTCTCTTATTCGAGGAATTTATTCCCAGTTTTTTGTTTTTCTTCGATATCTTCCCATAGGTAGCGAAAGCGAGCGTCTCAATCCCATGAATGATTCCACGGGCTATCTCCCCTTCTAAGTGATAACTAGTTCCCATGTCATGCTTTGCATGCGAATTACGCTAAGAGATTCCGTACTGACAACAAACACCTGTAAATCTCCATGCATCTGACGTAAAATGTCTAAATATGTATCTTTAAAGAATGTTGGCAGCAGCATGTTGGCATTTTATATCCATCTATACAACACTTGTTTTCTGAGTTATGACCCCATTAGCGTTCATGTCCCATTAGCTGAAGTGCAAGTGATAACAGTTTTAAGCAGGTACAATCCACCTGTTGCGCTGCTCGCGCACGCAAGTTGTACGTTAATGAAAGCAAGAAAAATCTAAAAACGTCATCTGCATAATAATCATTGAGACATGGGCTAATCGGCTAATGAATCACAAGACATTTTGTCACGGGACATCTTCTGCGCCTTGACACACCTCCTGCCTCCTGATGTGTGTTTAAAATAGCATCCAACACTCAATTTACACCAATTCACGTGGTTGAAAAAAAGAAATCCACCTCACGAATAATTCACGTTGTAGTGTCACAATCACGCGGTTGGTAACAAGTGGACGCATACGTGTTGGAACTTGGATGGCACCCAGATCGAGTCACCTGGTTCGAGTTCGAGATGGAAAAATACAAAAGTAAACAAAGCAGAGGGGCCTTCTTGATTGTCCGAAAGTGGATCGTTCAGACCATCTACGTCTTCAAGGAGCAGTGACTTGCATGGGCATCGTCGAACTCTGTTGATTAAGAGATAGCCGGAGAGTCGCATATTTAATGGCTTTTATTGGCGTGGCGAGGTTTACGACTGCCGGTCTCTGCCGCTGTAGTACCTTGCTGCCGCACTTCACAACGTCTGAGTACTGTCGTGCTATTTGCCAATTGCTGCGCTTTTTATTTTGATTTGCAAACTGACACCGAGCGACTAACAAACAACCTAGAAATGAACCGACAAGTAATAACGGGAACGGGTACACAGGCATGGATGGCGCACGTTTGGTCACGTAGGCCACTGCTTGATTCTTCACTGAACGCAGAAATGAGAGCAGGAGATCTAAAAAAGCTATGCACGTTGCACCAAGCTAAGCAATATGCATTTTCGTTCCTCCACTGCATTGTTTATTATTGTGGAGAGTCGCTAGAATGCTGAGAGCCTGCGAGAGCTACTCTTACTTAACCCTATATCAGTATCTGTACAGCCCCCCTGCAAAAACCAAGTGCTGGAGGAGACTTCTTATCAAGCCTCTCTCTAAGAGGTAGGGTAATTACACATGTTACAGCACATTTAGCAATCAAATGAACAATTTCTTGTCTTTTCTGCACTCATCACTAAATACCCCCACCCAACACATTTCTGTGTAGGCTGTGGCTGAATGCAGCCGGACAAGTGTTACCATGGTCCGTGGCTGTATGCAAATGAACGGAAGTGAATTGCTGGCTTAATTTCCGTTCCAGGTGCACTACGTTTTTCAGATTTATAGGTGAAATGACATCATTTTAATGAATGCACTTCAGGTTTTCAATGTGACCGTAATTCAGGGTCTCACCTGTTATTTCCTCGCTCGTTTGGAATTATTTTCTCAACTCCTAATCGCAATAGAGTTGTGCTGTTGCAGGAAAGACGAACGAGCCGAAAATGCACTGGGCTTGCAGAATTTGCATATAAAATTGATTCAGGCTCATAAAAATTCCTTCCTGTGAATGGAGACCAACCACACTGTGATTTATGAATGCACTCCACATTTTATGCTGTGGCAGTTAGACGTCAGTGGGTTGCATTTCTATGCACAATAGACATATAAATCATATGCGTGAGTCGCATAACATAATATTCGGAAATGCTCGCGAAAATGTCCCCAGATATCATGAATCAAAGCTGCCAGCTGTTCCACTCTCAAATTCAAATTTCGTCAATTAAATGTTTACGAACAAAACAAACAACGATCAACCGAAAGAAAACAGTCATAAATTTCGCTTTTGATTTATTCTATTCCCAATGTCATAAATTTATTTATAAACTGTGGACGGGTTGGGTCGATGGAACATGAACTCGAATCTTGGACGTCACACGTTAGACTTTGAACTTCTAATCACAAGTTGTGGATTCGTTCGAAAGAGCGCAGGAATTCAAAAATATTTTCAGAAAAAACTAATGCGAGTCACTTGGCCGCACTCACTTCTTCTCGGAACACTACACACGGTTTTAATCTCAGGTTTGAGGTTGCTGCTTTATATCGCAACGAGTAGTGAAATTACGTTACGATCACAAGTTGGGAGTAAAAAGTGGGATCAGTTGCGAATGATTGCGATCAGTACAGTGCTCAAGAATTTCTTCAGTTTTTGCTTTTACATATTTAGCAAGAACTTGAACTCGGAGAGCTCGAATTAAAGCATTCAGATGAATATTCTAATAGCACTGTTTTTCTATTTTTTTATTACTTTAATGGTTTTTTTTAAATAAAATCTTACTCCCTTACTATACAAGTGCAAGCATGCTTATTTGTTGTTAGATATAGTTGAAAAAAATCCAGAGGTCAGATTATGTAAATTGATCCGATCGTATCGACGACGATCGAACTTTATAATGGAATCAATGTAAAATTTCTAATTCGAATTTTGAGCTTATTCAGCTTAGAATTCTGTCATCAGGTCGATCGTCGATGTGATCGAATCGAGTTACATAATCTGAAGCCAGATTATTTAATTCGATTCGGTGGTATCGGCGATCGAACTTATAGCGGAGTTATAAGCTCAAAATTTCAATCAGAATTATTACATTGATTTTGCGATAAGTTCTATCCTCGATACGATCAAATCGAATTACATAATCTGGTCCCTAGACCCAGATTTTTTCTTTCACTCATTATTTAACAGAGATTGAAATTTAGTTGTCGGATGAATGGTGGCAATTTCGAAACACCCGCATTAATTCTCTCCCATGCGGGCAACAAAGCCTGTAATGGGTACCGATTTCTACGCAATTATCTCCATTCCACACAAAATAAAAGATCAACAAGAATTGTTTATTTTGAAAATTTTAAATTTGCACTACTTCGGAGGATATTCTTTCAATTTAGCAAAAAAAGAAAATTAAATGTACTCCTGGTGAATGATTATTGCCTCATATTTGTCGTAGATTACCTTTGTTTAAAATGCTTGCCCTCTATAGAAATTTTGCATATTACGCCATATACAACAAAAATTGATAACTACAAAGCTGGCATTTAATCTAGCCTCAAAATTTTTCAGCATTTTCTCCATTGTCTAATCTTTATGCCTTTTTACTTAGTTTTAATTTAGTGTTTGCTTCAAAACAGTAAACAAATAGTTTTTTAACAACTATTTTCCAAGGGTAGGTAGAGTATTGAATGAAATTCCAGTTTTTACGTAAGGTTGTTTCCGCTAATTAAGTGAGACAAATTTTAGTAGGCATTAAAAAGATATATATCTCATTCGATAGTAGCTTACGCTTGCCCTCTTCTATGAGTCACGAAAAGTAAAAGGTTTTAACACCATGAGACATGATCGTTATTGTACACCTGTCCAGAAAAACAAGAATTACATTTTATTTTATTTATTTAACTAGACGATAGGAGGTAAAGGTAATCACCTTTATTTAAAGTAATCCTATTAAAATTAAATCACGCAGCATGTAACAATGGAGTTCACTGAAAAACAGTGCAGTAGATTGTATCAAACATCTAATCAGAATTCAGCAGTTACAAACGAAGAAAGGTTTTGCAGTTGAATTAAAATCGATTATTTTAAGTCTGAATTGAGTTAGGTTTAATGCAACTACATATATATCGAAAAAGAAAAAAAGGAAAAGTATGGTATAGTGATGCAATAAGAGATGCATATTGATCAGGAAATGTAAAATTTTGAAAATTATGGAAATTTCAAAGTACATATTGTTTTTTTCTAGAAAAATGAACATCTAATTAGAAAAATAAGGTTATCTTGAGGCAGAAAAGTTATTCTGTAAGCACGTGTCCGGTCTCATGAAGAAACGAAAAAGAGCATAAGGAGAGTGCAAGTAAAGAGTTCTGCAATGCATTTATGGCAGAGAACTAGATTTTGTGAATTATATAAAATTTCCGGGACTTCCAATATATTACGTAGTTAATTTCTCAAAATTTGGCAAATGGCTCGTACACACATAGTGAACATAGTGAACAGCTACAGGGTACCCGGAGCAACCGGAAAATGGGTAACCTCCATCGCGGTAATTTTGTAAACATCAAAGAGGATGTTGTCGGTCTGCTTGCCTTGTCGTTTTCTGGGGACAACTTTGGAGATAATTGGAAAGGAAGTTGAGGTAAAGGTCGCTATATCTTCTGATGATAATAAACAAGTAATTTTAACTGCAAAAAATATTCTAATTTGCTACCATATCACATCGTTGCCATTAACAGGAAAAAAATGAAAGATCCTCAAAGCAAATTATTTATTTGTATAATTGAAAGAAAAGAGTGATGAAACCCATGAATTTTCTCCATATTGTAATGTTTCACTATTAGTAGGTATGCCATTTTTCAACTAAGACTTTTGCATTTTTGTCAGGAATTAGGAACATTTATCCTTCAACAAGGGCTGGCTGAAGGTTTTCTCTTTATGATAAATAAGATGCCAATTATTTATTTATCTGTTCAACTTTTTCCCTGAAAAAATTCCTTTTAGCAATTAGCAAATATTTTATCATTCAAATTTCTCCTCTTTTGAAGGTATAAGCCTAATTCAAAGTCACTCATAATACAGCGAAACGTATATATAATAAAACGTATATACTTGACATGTAAGATATGTAAAAAAAAGAGCAAACAAAGGCACATAAAAAGACCAAAGACCTCATTTATGTTGTTAAAAAAGCCACCATCGAAAATGTCAAAGCATGAAAATTGCCTCTTGACTTTGCTCTTGTGTATTTAGTAAATCGCTCTGAAAGTAAATGGTAGAAGGGAATAGGTGAATAATTGAACAATTGGAGACAGACAATCCCCCATTAAGTCTCTTCTGAGCTTTTTATGTTTTCTCAAGGAAAGCTTCTTAAGGATCGAAAATTGTGCTACGGAATTAAATTTGAGAGATTTCATTCAAGTCAGGAAATAGTGATGGGACCATTTATATTCCGTCTTCGTATGGAAATATGTCAAAAACGTGGGGTATATTCATATATTTGGCATATATCTAATAAAGAAATTTGAGAATGTCAAGAACAGTCCCTGTTGAGGGGTCCAGACTGTTTTATTGAGTTATTCCATGACGGGAAATATCCTCCAGTTGTTATATGAGACTGAATGCCGTTGTGAAAATTGAGTGTTATTTGTATTATTTATGAATCGCATAAAAAATTGTGTGATGTGAGAATTTCACTTTATTCCCCTATCTCTGTGAACATGGCTTTTAATACGTTCTTTAGAATTGTTTCCTGTTATTACCTTTCTAAATTGATTGATTGTCCACGTGTTGGATTTTTATGGTTGAATGCTGATACTACAATAGTAATGTTTTCGCATTTCAGTCCAAATCGATTTTTATTGACACTTTTGTAATTTAATCAGTCAGTTATGCTATAATATTGGATGTTTATTTTTATTAAGGTATTGAAAGAGAAGCTATTAATATTTGTGATGAGGAGTAGAGGAACAACAAAACAAAATCAAATTGTTAAAATTTGTTTAAATCCTTTTTATTGTAAAGGTCATAATTGCTGCTGGTGTTTTTTCAATATTTTTAATATGTTATTAATTCAAACAAAAATTTCTAACGCATATTAAGTACTATCTAAATACTATCCACCTATAAATAAAAAGTTTTTAGTGATAAATAGAGGTAGTGTGTCCAACCTTTTCATTGACACTTTTGTAATTTAATCAGTCAGTTATGCTATAATATTGGATATGTTTTTAGAAGGAAAAGGATGCTCTAGAAGGAAAGTTGAAAAAAGAGCCAAAAAAGTGAAGCAAAGTCCTAAATTCTGTACATGGGAAGTACAAGCAAATAAAGTAGCATCCAAATATTGTATTTTCGACGAACAAATGTTTTTCCTCGGTTTTCTGTAAAAGGCAAATATTTGTCCTTTTATAGACGATTGGACGAAATAAACAAATTGTGTCGTCGGTATATTTGCCTTTTATAGAAAAACTGAAAGAAAACATTTGTTCACGCACAGTTCTTTAATTTACAAACCATAATGGTGAAACTTCTTGTTTTTAAGGTCATTATTTCATCCAGGTCAATTTTGTTTCTTAGATTTTATTTCATTCATGAATTTTTGGTTTTATATCATTTATGACACAACCCTTTCCCTTTCTGTATGAAATAAAGAAAAAATATGAAATAACAGCCTAAAATTTTGGACATTATTTCATATTTGAGATGTTCGTATTTATCTGAAACTTTTTGGGGTTGTATTTCATTTTCGGTATCAAATAAGGCCGTATTCTTGCTAAAATATTTTCTCTGCTGATTTAGTAGAGAAGGCTCACGATATTTGTCTTCTTTGCCAAAGCAAAGTTTAACTACATATAGATGAAATGTTAAATATTTTAACCTTTACCTAGTGGGCTACCTCTCAAATCGAAGAATTCTATATTGGAGGAAATGTGGTTTAATATTTCAAAGGCTCCAAAAAATGTTTGTCTTGTTTTTGCATACACTATTGAATACAGTATTATTCGATCTTGTGTAGATTACCTTTACAAGGAATATACGTTTGTCTATTAATAGTAACTTTTACTTTTAATTGGATTTGAAAAATTTACAAATGTCTACATCTAGCAAGCAAGTTGTGGACAACATATTTATCTCCATATGCAATAATTGAAGATATTCTAAAAGTTCTGAATTGGGGTTTAACAAATTTTTGTGAATATCTCCCTATCTCTTTATTGCATTTTATTTTCAAAATCCTACAAAAGATTCTGCATTGTCAAATTCATAATTGCATCGATCACAGCTGTCTTCTATCGTGACTTCAATCTGGCTTTAAGCGAAAACACAGCTGCAGAAGTGTCTTAATTAAAATATCGGAAGATATAACTGCTAATGCATTAACTCCATTAGCCTTACTGGACTTTTCCAAAGTATTTAATATGGTTGATCACGTGTTTCTAAATTATCATATGTACTTATTTCTAATTTCAATTTCTCGTATCCATCTAGTAAGCTCATCGCGTCTTATTTTACGGATTTACAGTTTTTCTATGGTGGAAAATCGCCAAAGTTTTGCGTGTTCTCCAAGGTTCAATTTTGGGTCCAATGCTTTTTTTCCCATTTTTTAATTGATATCACTTATCACATTAAAATTACTACTTATATGCAAACGATTTTCAATTATATATATATCCAGTCGTGAAGACCTGATCGTTGCGCTGTATGACATTTAAATTCTGATCTGCTCTATATTTATGGCTAAGCTATCGAAAATAAACTTTTGATTAATTATGCAAAGTCTCAAGCCATTGTTCTTTATAAGCGTGCGATTGGATGTCGCTTGCAACCCTGCAATTTTACCTTATGTTACCTTATCTTTAGTTGTATTCTTAGATTTGAAATTTCGTGTGGACTTATTTATGAGAAACTTGATTCATTGTCAAAAACTATCATATCTTTTTGAAAAGATTAAATTTCTAGGGTCTCAAAGAGCTGTCGAAATAATTATCTCTCATTTTAATAGCAGGATAACTGAAAGCCAATATATTCTATAATACAATCCTTCGGACTTTGGCATGCCCTTCCTAATAAACTACAGAGAAGTAGAAGCGATTGTAGATTTTATTCAAAATTGTTTGAACACTTTAAAAGTAATGACTTCTGTTACTGCGTTTCTTAAACCTATGATTGAATTCACATATATGTATACAACAACCATATATTGTATTTCATTTTTCATATCATTGTTTTTTTTTTGTTTCAATTTTCTTGAACAAAATTTTCATTAAAAGGAATAAAATCTTTGTCCCAGGGAATATTTCATCGAAATAATAACTACAAAAATCTGGAAAAATCAAAAAGAAAGGCAATGTGTTCTACAGTATACTCATAAAAAGGAAGGTAAAAAACCAAAACATCGACTGCGTCAACCACCGAACTCTACCAGAGTTCTATAGGAAATCGAAAACTGTTGATAAAATTTCATTGGACCCTTTTACAAAGTAGCGTCGTACCTTATTTGATATTCATTACATTGTGAAAATTTCATGGGATATTTCCATATGTTATGCAGCCTTTTAGCTTTTTACAAGCAATCAATCAAGTTTTATTCTTTGACAATATAGCATCATCCTCTTTTCGTCTTTAAGATTTCTCAATGTTTTAATATTTGTGAAATATTGCAATAAATCTTTAAACAGAAGATTTAGGACAGCATTTTGACTGTTCGAGAACTCCAAATATGAAGTATCTTCAATGTTACGGTAATATTTTATGTTCTTAACATACAAATCTTATTTAGACAGTTAATATACTTCTCATTTTTACTCTGAAAATATATTGGACAATTTTTAAAATTCATCGTTTAATTTTGTTTCATAATTGACTATTTATGCCACGGAATTATTTATGATGAATTTTCGTTCTCCTCATAAATATTTATGTTCACTGCAACGTTTTCTAAACTAACCTTTTTATTTAAAATTCATAGCATATCAAATCTATACTTGTATTCTGTCAGCACGGATATTTAATGAGGTAAGGCACCTGAAAACTTGTTCTTATATACACTATGTCGCAGCTATAACTATCTGGTAACTTTGATATATTTCATTATTGTGATCCAAATTTGGCGGCCACACTTTGTTAACTTGATGTGTTTAGAGTGAATGTTAACTCTAGAGGTTTTGTGGTTTAGTTAGATTGACAAAGTGTTGATTGTAAGTAAATTGATCATAGTACAGGTTTGTTAATAAAGCCAATTTAATTGACTTTATGCATTTATTAACATTCTTATGTGAGCAATTCAATTCATAAGAATAAAATATACGTGGACGGGTGATATACTGTAGAGGAATTTAAGTTCAATTTCCTTTAAAATATTCAGGGAATGCATTCCTATTACACATACATTATTTTTCTGCTAAGATATCCGACAGTTAAAGATAGTAATCAGTTGCAAAACATGCTTGATGTAAATCTTTCAATTATTGAACTCTTGGTTCTTCGCTATTAGAAAACCTAATAGATACTCTTTACAAAATCGATTTGGCAGTGTAAGTGCAAATCGGCTCTGCTTAGCATAGTATCATACACAATAATCGTCAATTTCAGTAAAATACTTGAATGAAATTATCATGATAAATATTTCCTAAAATAAGCTACCTACCAATTAACTTTTATCCACTTCGATTAAATTAAGTAAAAACTTTTTATAAGAAAATATCCAATGTGTAAAAACAAAAATTCGGTCCTATACACCTCATCGGTGGTGTGTCTGAAGGCTCTATTATGAGGTTACTATATATTAATGGTCTCTCTGCAAATTTGTAAACCTTATTAATCCATCCTTGGTCAACCACGTACAGATTATAGGCGGACCTATTAGTCTATTTACAAACTAGGTCCCCGGTTCAATGAGAATTTTCACAGAATCTCGTATTGAGTCACTCGCCATCATAAAACACTTAATCCAACTAAATCGGTAATCTATAAAGGACACTATGAAGAAACTAAATTAACTTTAAATTTGCTAAATAATATTGTAATACATTATGTTAGATCTGCAAAAATATATAATATAAGATTTATGCAAAGGAAAAAAATCAAGATTTTGTGCAAATCTGCCCAGGTCGATGATCGAGCTGCCAGAGGCGGAGCTCTACAGTTTCCATTTTTTGCAGGCTGGCAGTCGAATCCAGCAAAGAATGTGGTAATTTATTTCCAGTAGTACTCATTGAGGTAATTCTACTATCAATAATGGTATTGGCGAAGCCATATCGCAGCAGGCTATGTGATTTAAAAATTCATAACAATTGTCAGGGTAAAATAATTCCCAACTTCTTCTTCCCTTAAATTGCCTTCTACAATACTTAGGCTGTGTTGTATGTATCATAGGGTTGTCTCATGAGACATGACAAAAGTAGACTATATGCCGACACTAATCGTATACCAGATTCCTTGTATTGGTATACCTTCTACATAGTAATGTATTCTTTTCCAAGCTGACTCCGAAGAGTCTACCAAAATAACTCCGGAACATGTTCTCCGGGTCTTTCACTGCTTAGCTTTCACGCGTTAATTGGTAAGCCTACAAATAACTGGTCCTTGGGTGATTTTAGCAGATTTTTTGTTTCAATTAGATTGCTTTCAGCCGTACACATCTATCCGTCGCTGTGTAGGTAACGTTGCTTAATTGACATCACCTATTATAGCCTTACTAAAATTACTCTATTTAAGATGTTAAGTCTATAGGCCCAACCAGCACGTTTCGACACTCGACATTTTGATAAACGACATTTCAAAACAGAAACTTGTGAATACTGGTCGACTTCTGGAGTCGCGCATTTCGACATGTCAAACATATTATTCCTAATTGTCATTTCGATAATAGCCTACACTGTAAAATCCGTTGAAATTTACTAAAATTTTCAAGTGAAATTTACTAGAAATGATTTATTAAATTTACACTATGTGGAGTAAACTCGAGGATTTTACTTGTTTGCAGCGTATTTACCACACCTAAAATAAAATTTAAGAGTGTGTAGTAATTTTCCTGCCCCTTAAAAGGAACAGTGTTATGAAGTACAGTATTTTTACTACGTCGAAGATTCAAATTACATCGGAGAAGAATATTACGCCAAAAACGAGTAATTTCGCTACAATCGACATAGTAGGCCTGTGGAAAATTTGGGCGCATGACAATAAAAGCCATACGATGTGCGCAGTGCGGTAGCAGATGAGTTTAGAAGTGTAAGCAAAGTAATGTTGTGCTATATGTTTTTTTGTGCCTGAAGCACATTTGTATGAATAAATAAATTCCTTAATTTGTTTCAATCTGTTTAAGCCATCCCCAAAAGGAGTATAGCCTTTATTACACTGCACTCCTTTAAGGAAGCTCTTGGTAGATCCTACAATACGGAGGAATTTATTTTTAAAATTATTTGTAATTATATATATATTATATATATACATATTATATTATATTATATATATATTATAATATATATGCAAATTAGTTGCAATAATATCATATCATGTTGTATACAACATTCAATGAAATTAATTCAAGTTAGAGCATAGTTTACTTTACTGTAGTAGCAAGGTAACATTAGAATGAAGTAAACGTTTCTACATTTCCATGTGAATTTTACTATACAATCATATTAAACCTTGCTGCCAGACGAACAAATTTTACGACAACATTAAGTATTCTTATTCACTCGCAGAGTAAACTTTTACTACATTTATGGCACAGTTTTCCTTTATTATGAGTAAATCTCGCTATAGTTCTTCTTCGTGAAGTAATATTACTGTTTTAATACTAGGAAACCTAATTTCCTAGATTTATCGTAGTAATTATTTTTTACAGTGTACACCATTTCAATAAAATCAAAACAACTTACGTGACGTTCTGTATTAAAGCGACATACATTTGACGTCGAAAAGTACGAACTGATCCCAATTAATTTTGTTAATTAAATTAAACAATACTAATGTAAATGTACAGCTACTATGATTCAACTCTAAAGCAACATTCAAACATGGTACATATAATATTTATTTTAATTTTCAGAAACCAACCTAACTTACAGGCTCTAAAGCCTTAAATAAGCCAAACCTAAAATAGACAACCATTTGAGCAGGGTGGCTAAGTGAATAAAAGGTTATTTATGCGGTCTGGGTGAAGACCCAGATTACTCTGTTTACAGTAGAATAATTACGAAAAGCCATTGGATATTGCACCAAATATGTCATTCTAATTCCACGTTTAATCAGTAGATTCAGTTCTGATTCTTTTTGTCTCACCCTTATTTGGAAACAGTTTTTCTAGTTAAAAATGTTTTTACTTCCATAAATGCCGTAAACTTTTCTTATAATTATTGTAATACCCAAAATTTTAATTACTATTGAATCGGTCACGGTAAGTCCCAGACGTATTTTTCTCGAATTTGCATAAGCTCGGCACACCAATTAGCTTGGTTCAATGAGCTACAAAGAAAGTAATGACAGGGAAAGGTGATGCTTGGTTTACAGAGTAGTGAGATTGTAATATATTTTGTTAAGCTGAGATTAAATTATGATGATATTGATAAAAAGCAGGGATTAATATAAATCTGGAGAAAAGTTTTGGGATGAATGGGAAAATATGGTAACCAAAGTTTTCTTTCCACGTAGGGTATACTACATGACAAGTACATTTTGACGTAAAAGTATAAAAAAAAGAGATTAAGATTTAATCAAGTAATGTAGTCAATAAAGTATAATGCGATTTCCATCTCACATAAACACTGTTTGGCTGAAGGCGGATTATCCTCCTAATAATATTAGAAGTTTTGTAGAAGGTGATTTAAAGAATAGATATTTTGGATAAAAATATTTTCATGACATCATGAAAAGCCTCATGTAATGGGGCCAATTTCGATTACATACCTGATAGCTTTGAAGAAACTATTACTTAAGAGAAGTGCAAAGAACTCTACAAATAAACCCAAGTCTGCTGCAGTCTAAGAAAACAGAACAGAAGGAATTTAGTTTGTTTTCCTACATTAAATGTTTATTTGTGTATTTCCGTTGCCAGTAGTTGTTTTCACCATGACGGAAGAACCATAAATTACCTGCGTTTAAGAGAATAATTACCTGAGCTTTTTGTCGCGACTTTATAATAAAACTCCAATAGCTCAAAAATAGGCCCTGTTACTGTGAGCATTTAGTGGGTCGGGTGTCAGATTAATTTCACCCTAATCTGAATTATGTTCTTCCGTAAATTTTCTTTTACACTAAAAACAAAATCTCCTTGGTCAAAGTTAATTTATTTAGATTAAGCGCAATGATAACTGCAACGTGTTGGCAAAGTGAATAACTACGCTAATATTTATTCAAAACCACGCTAGTGGGTTGTTGAAAAGACTGCATAAGTTATCGATAGTAGAGATAAGGTAACCAACCAATCGCCAAGATTTGTGCAGTGCAGAGAGCAATTTTCTGGGGTCTTTGAACGGGATGTTTTCCAGTGTGGAGCTGAATAAATAGAATCCAATTTTAAATACGTGTATGATGCTAAAACTGAATATCTTCAATTGTGTTATCGAGTAAAGGTACACAGACAGTTAATTATGTTACCGAATCGATGGCTTGGTTACAAGGCTTCTGAAATTTTATTTATAAGTTATTTATTCATAAAAAGTTACAAAACCAAGAAACTAACATAGGCTGTGAAACGGAAAAACAATAATTATAAATACTTTTAGTACTTCGTTATCTTGATTATTTGCATTTTTGAAATTGTGTTCATTTAACTTGCAATTTATGTACTTCGGTGGTCGAAGAAAAGAATATCTTCACAGAAATTGGTTTACTATGTGAGTAAAAAAGTATTGAAAAAAGAAATAAAAATACAGCAATACCCCATCGATGAAGATTGAACGATTATCAACATAAGTAGAAATACATTCCACAGTGACATGACATAATTGAATAAAGTCTTTTGAATATGGACTATAAAGGATATAAATTGAATAAACGTTTTCTTGAAAAATAATGTTAATAGTTTAGGCAAAAATAACACTTTCAATCAAAATTACAAAAATAGTAAAGTAATAATTATTTACAATTTAAAAAAAAAACTAAGTATCACTTTCTACAATGCAGTTTCATACTTAGATATTAGATACTCGAAATTCTGACTGGAAATTTGGTGAAAGCTTTATGATTCTCAGAAAACGAGGTGATCAAAAAATATATCTCTACCTTATTATATTTTTGTACAGTAGAGTCCCGTTATAATGAACCCGTTTGTAACGAACTCTCGGTTATTACGTACTGTTTTTCAAATTTTTCCATAAGCTTTATTTTATCGCATATAACGAACTCCGCCGGATATAACGAACTGGTTTTGGTATATTTTTCGCGTTCATTATAATCGGACTCTACTGTATTTTCAGCAAAAAGAACTGGATTGATCGCGAGGAACTCGATAGCATCTATTATTTTGCACTAGAGTTCCTTACTTTTAATTACTTTTTATTTCTTTACAACAAATATCATAACAACGACTTTATTTTCTTATTTTTGATTTAAATGATTAATTAATAAAATTCAATCTGTTACACTTTGAAATTTTCATGTTATTGCATAAATTTCTCCACGTGCCATTAAATCTGTCAATAAAAAATGCACTTTGAAAGTCACAATAAAATATTGATGTAAAATTGCATTGTTTATTGACCGCTCATAAATTACTTCAACAAGCGGATTTATAGCAAAAGTGTGATATATGATATTATATATATGATTTTTTTCGTTTTGTTTATTTTTCAAATAACTTTTACTGACGAAGGAAATACTTAAATTTTGATAATCCATTTTCTTATTGAAAATAACTTTTATCATATTTGGGTGTAGAAATGAATCATTCATTGAAAAGGGTGGTTCACACACCCACCTCTGAATGTGTGAATGGTTGGTTAGC
>QYTT01093721.1:30306-41465 GCA_006980735.1 Dasypogon diadema | reverse complement strand
AGGGGTGATAGTCGTTTCGGGATATAGCTCGAAAATGATTGGTTAGGCTAAGATAGACTGTTGGTTGTATACGCGTTCATTTTCAAACAGATCCTCAATCGAAATCCAATTTGTCACATTGCAATCAGAAATCTTCGCTTAAAATTTCTCTTTTTGTATTTGGTAATTTCTTTAAATAATAATATTAATATTTAAATATAATAGGAAATTTTATAATTTATCTATTTGTCAAGAAAGATGACGATACGAGTTCTGCCCACATACTTTACGCAAGGTAACAGGAACAAAAGACTATAATTACTTTAAATTAATTATGTAATATCCTATGTGAGAAAAGAAAAGAAAGTAAATAATAGGTATAGTGAACCATCCGCGGCTGATTATTATTATAAAGTGTTATCAAATGAGAGCAATGTATTTTTAATTCTGGTAATCCTTTTTCAGTGCACCAAGTATAAGGCATATTTGATAGTCCTTTATGTCCTTATAAAAGGACATCACCAAAAATAAATCATGTGACCCTATAGAAGACTTCGTTACCTACATATGGGCCAAATATGGAACTTCTATTATTTACCGTTAATATTTGAAAATATTTGAATTTAACGGAAAAATCAGAAAAATGTCCTTTTTAATCCTGTAAAAGGACATATCTTGAAATTAATGTAGGCATTCCCTGGAGGATCTTAGGACATATATTCTTACCAAGTTATATCTCCCTACCCCACTCCATTATTTGCGATATAATATATCGCAAAATAATCACTGTATTTTTCTCCTCTCACCCCTTCTCGCCTTCTATCGTAAGCCATGAATACTTGAACTACACTACATGTATATATATATGCAGCCTAATACTAAATAACAAAATTCTTGGACTAACTAACTTAACTAGTTACGTATGTCATTAACTTCTCATGAAAGTAAGTAAGGATGGTAATGAGTTAAAAGGTTGATTGCTTTGCACATGAACTTGAAAATTTCATATTTTCTAGAGCAGAAAATAAAAAGGGATTTCCTTTCACGCATAAAAATGTATCAGTACAGCTCTTTATATTCCTATCCATTTATTTTCATCGTTTAGTAGCAATTTTTTTTGGAGGACACAATACATTTGTAAGAAAAATTATTTTTAACCGTTAACAATGAGATGACTTTTTATATCTCTCTTGTTTAATCTGTAGGAGATATAAACTACGGGTATTTTTATCTGTAGGTGGTGTAAGGGTGCTTGCATAACGGAGCATGGATGGTCGCTGCTTAATCCTTGCATTTGATGTTGTATTTCCAGCAAAAATAATAATAATAACGTGGACAAACCAGCTACCAGCGACCATCCATGCCCTGTTGTGCAAGCACCCTAATTGTACATCATTTGTTTTATATCAAATAATCATCAACCCGTATTAACCATTACAAAACGTATTTTGGGCATAAATTAAACTATATCGAGATATGTTCGCCAATACGTGACATTTTTATTAAAATTTTTCTTTTTATGGTAAGGTAATTTTGTTGTGCCCAAATATTCAATATCCAATAATCCGATAAATGACGAAAATAAATATATTATAGATATATATAACGGGATTTATAAAGATTTTTAATTTTGAAGAATTTTACTGTAGAACTGGCTTTAAAAAATTTATAACTCCAGTTTTGGTGCCGGAAAACAGTGAAATAAGTTTCATTTAAATGGTAAGACTTTGCCAGTGGTGTGATACCCACTCTCCACCCTCAAGCAATAGAGACAAATCTTCGACTTTGCCATCGTCAACAGGAAGCTGACCATACAGTTCACCCCATAGCAGGTCCTTGGCACCAACAGAAACAATATTCTGTCGTGGAGGCAGCTAACATCCTACGAGGATTACCAAAGCCATAAAGTGATGATGATAACGGGGAGTAAATGTTAATAATGACTTATATATAATAAGCTTGCTTAACTCTAATAATAACAATCCAAATATTTTTAATAATAATCCAAAATTGCATGCCATTAATTTTTCAATTATACTTTCTTTTCCTGTATTCAATAGGACTTTTGTCGTACACTTTCTCTCAAGTACTAATAAAAATACGCTGTAAAAAACCTGTAAATCTACATTATGTAGTTCATGTACTTTTATACAATGTTGTGTATGCAACTAGACACAAAATTAACACATGTTACTCAAGTAATAAAAAGCAAGGGACGATTTTCATTCCGAACAATATATAAAACACCCGGAGCACTCTTTTTGATTATTCAACATATTGAAATGAAAAGAGGAATGGAATTAGATTAACTTCAATTTACTACGTGACGAAAATAACATTACAAAGTAAATCCTCAACTGTAACGTGTAAAGAACTTTATCGAGTTACAAACCAAACTTGATGGGGGATTGCTACCATATATGCATGTAATGGGGGATTCAAGCCGATTGCTATCGTATAAAATAGGGCTGCCGTTCATAGACAAAATATTTCTAAATAAATGCCCACAGGCGCTTAACGTTTCCCCAAAAGATATTTCGGTTTAACCAGAAATATGTTTTGTTTATTTATGAGAACATATAGGATTATCGAGGATGGTGTTTAATCAACCAAGTAATCAAGCTATTTATTCATATTTCATACAAGGCGGTGGGGATTTTTTATTTTATTTTACTTTTTGTTGGTAGTTTTGTAATGTTGCAATTGCTATTTAAAAATTTAACCTTGTGAAAAAGAGCACTGGAAACTAGTTTGATATAAAAAATCCTTTGCAGCTGGAAAATCTGGCTGCAGATATTATATTATATTATATTTTCTAGTACAGAAAATGCTATGAAAATGTTTAAATTGAATGAACCATCCAAAAATTATTATTTGTGTATTAATGAGGAAAAAGTAATATTTATGTACACCGTATTATTGCAATTTCCAAAGCATTAACTTCGCTACAAAATTAAATTGTGAAAATTTTATGTCCATTATCTCATTATCACTGCATTCGCCATGCCTATAAATAGAGAAGAGATAGAAATTATCCCGCGTAAAATTTTTAAGTATCCCAATAAAAGTTATAATATGACTAAAATTTGAATAAGTTCCTATAACGCAATAATTTTGAATTTAATTTGAATTTATCGCTAATTATTTACGGTGAACAACTTTGTTAGAAGTTCTTGTAAAGTCACCTTTCAGACACATAATTTTCAATTAGAAATTATCTACAGACTTTGAAGACATCTTGTAAATGAGATTGGTACCTGTTTTGACCTTTGTGTTGTAATTTATTTGTCTTTTGTGAATTTCATCCTTTACAAAGATTTTCAGTAAACAAAGCGCAAGGATACCTGGAAGAGGATAAAAAAGTCAGCTCTGGTTTGTGTTGTACTCAATTGAGCTTGAGATTGCTCAGATCATCTTCAAAGAAATCTTTTGGTTTCCAAATCTTTAAGTGGAAGTTATGGAAACGAAACTTTAGATTAAGGACATTTAATTACCAAATTGATTATGAAACTGCTGCCTGGGATAAAGTGCTACCTTTTTTTTATTCTCCACGAAATTGACTTATCAGCAAATTTTCTGTTCCATTAAATTCGCCAGGTAGCTCTTGGGATTTTGTGCAGGAAATTTGTCACTGGAGACGCATTTATCATTTGTTGTAAACAACTTAAAGGGAGATACAGTACGTTACAAGTAGAGGGATACTTAAACTAATCCCATTACACTATTCCCTTTAGATGAATTGGCAAAATCGTTGCAATTTTTCATGCTCCTTAAAGAGAGTAGATAGAATACGTTTCCCATCCTGTTGACAAATGATAGGGTGATCCAGCATTATTTTTATCTCTATAGCTCCTATGTCCTTTGGAAATGAGAAATATCCTTTCAAAATGAAATTTATGAATATATAAGAAAGTTTTCATGCACTTTGTTAACTTCTTAAGGGGAGTTTGAGAATATTTTTAAAAAGAAAGTTGAAGTGTTAAAAAGAGAAAGTACCACTAGCTTCCTTTTTATTTTGAATTAAGTTGATCCTTTTTTTTTTGCATGAAGGTTTTCGTAGGGTTTCAGTAATCAAACAAAAACAAAACTTTTCTAGATAGAATAAAACTAAAGAACTAAACTAAAACTGGATGAGGAGGAATGAAATCGATAAAAATTTTTACTTTAAAAAACTTTCACCTAGAACTGAAATTAAACCGAAACTGACAGGAACTGAACCTTTCTCACTTATATTTCCAAAGCAGTTCAGGTCGTAAATTGTATGCTGTCAGTACAATATTATGGGTATTAAGGCTCATAAAGTTACCTTAAATATAGTCGACGCGTCTTTTCATATTCAGGAGATATATTATCCTCACAAATGATGTGTATGTAATTCCCGTACTTTACCAGTTCCCAGATCTCAGCCACTTTGTACAAATGTTGCAGTTCTCTCAGCTCTGGGCTATGTATCTCGTATTGCTCCATTTGTGTTTTTTGGAGGTTGGTATTATGCCTGGATTACATATACCTACTTGTGTTCATATATTATGTAGGCAGTTTGGATAACGTGCCTTGGGCTGGAATAAATCTTAAGTAAGGCAAATATGAAATCATTTTGGAAGCAAAACATAAAATGCTTTTAATAATGTAGGTAGATATATATTTGAAGTAGCCATTATTTTAATTATTAAATTAATAAGCAGAAACATGTAGGCGTGTTTTTTTAATGTGTTTTGTACTAGAATGAGTTCCAATCCTTTGCAGCAGCTTGTGATTAATGGTACTTTAAAAAAAATCTAGTTTTCTTTTGCTTTATTTATTTTGTTGTATTTATGGCTTCATCGTGAAATATAAGTTATATCATGACAAGTACTAAGCAACTGCCATGATAAGAAAACATTTGTTTCCCTACTCGTGTTTATTTCTCTGAAATTCTTCTGGAGCTCTCTTGTGTCAATTTTTCTTAAAGTGCTAGACTTAGTTTTATCGTCACTATAAAAATAGCTATCATGGTGGACGTGATATGATTTCATAACTCGGTCCGAGTAAATTCTATATGTTTATAAAAACGAGGAGAAAGAAACTTATTGACACAATTTATGGACAGTGCTAGAGTAATGAAAGCCCTCCAATAATTCATGTAACTAAAGTTTGGGATCTTAAGATTTGTTGTTATTGATTTGTGAATCAATTAAATGATCTAAATTTTTCAATATTTTTTAGAAGTGGAAAACAATTTAACGTGTTAGCTTTATATCCATAGACTTTATAGCGAAGGTAGCGAGCCAGTGCAGTACTGCGGCAATATTTCCCGGGTGTACTAGATTAACATGCAATGCAGTGTTCTTATTTTGACATTTGAAGATATCGCTAATGTTTTTTATTCAAATTAAAAATATTACCCAAAGAATTTGTTATGGACAAACTTATCCTGCCTCACTAATTCAATTAGTCTCTCGTCAATATCCATGATTCTAAGTGGAAATCTTTGTTTGGAAAATTCCACTTAGGGGATTCGATGGAGGCAATGTGGATAGCGTAGAAAGGATTCCAAACCCTCTGGGAAGCGGTGTTCGTCAATTGTGCATTAGCTCAAGCTGCTTATCGCTAGTACTTAGGAGGAAATTAGCCTTGGCTATCATTATTCCGCATTTCTTGTCTCTAGCAAGCTTGACCCGGTGTGTCAAAGAAAGCTATTAGTTGCATATAATGATGTAGTCCGCTATATTTACAGGGTTCTTCGTAGTGCACGCGTCTCTTGTTATACAACATCGTTTCTTGACACCTCATTTGAGGTTTCTCTTGAGAGACGTAGACTAATTTTCCCACACTAAATAATAATTGACAGTATTCTTCAGTATTTATATATTAAACTACAATTCTTACAATTAGCCAGGTATCGCCAGTTCCTGATCCCAACATGCGTTTCACAGTATGGTCGGCGTTCTTATTTTGTCCGTACTATCCCTTCCCAGTAGTATTTACCTTAAAAAAGCGACAAATTCTTCCTCAACGAATTAACTCAGAACATACACTCATTCGACAATTTTTAATGCAAATATATTTGAAATAAATTCTATGCAGAGAGGAATCTTAGCAAAGAATTGCTAGCAGCAAATGTGTTTTCTGGGAAAATAAAACCACTAAAATTGAGATAAGTTTATCAGGATTCTTAAGGAGCTGAGTATCTAAACCCTATTGCCTTCAGCATAGTGTTCAAGCCAAAAGTAACGTTAGCTTTGAGTGTATGGTTTCCAGGTATTAGGTTCAATAATTTAACAATCTAGTTGCTTCTTATATTTGGCAACTTATCCTTATTTATTTGACTGCTGCCTTAAGTAATATATAAATACAAAATAATCTCTATTTATATTGGTTTATATGACATGTTGTGATATAAATAATGTAAATTGCTCCGAGGAATATTGATAGGTGGATAGGAAATTACACAAATTACTCATATGCCCGCACTCTATGGTTACTAGAACAATTTGACCAGGGCATTTTTCAAATTAATTTATGGGAAGGACTCGTAATTTTCCCGAACAAATTAAACATCTTCCATTAAACATTCAACAGTACAACTCCCCTCGCTTGACGTCTGTGTTATGCTTGTAGCTCCATGTTTTGATGTATTCTCTTTCCAGGCAGATCTGATCGACCCAGTCACATATATATCTATTTCCAACGTAGTATATTGTATATACCACTTGTTTTTGCACGTGTTATCCTTGATGGAGTATTAACGTGCAGCTAAATACTCTTTTCCTAGAATTTAGGATGAATTTGACACGAGGTGCGTGTAGTTATCTGAGTGATTTCATTGTAAACGTCCTGCACGCAGGACAGTTGAGAGTCGAACAGGAGAGATTCCCAATATCGCTGATGCTCTGTTTGCATTATGTAGGAGATATTACTTAGAAGAAGTTGAGGTGCCTATAGATATACAAAGGCTTGTAGAAATATATTCTATATGTAATGGAAGAGTGACTGTGGAAGCTTTTCCACAGACTGCCAAGAGAGCAATTACTGTTTTGGCGCCCGGGCTGGGGAGTCTATCAAGAGGGATGTTCGTTCCCTTGAATGGGATTAAGCTCTTCTCGTCCACGGGAAAAAAGCTCTATCATATGCATTTACTTAAAAGGACAAGCAACAGTTTTTATCTGAGAGATGGCAATTTTAGTGCCCGGATCGCTGACGCGTAGTTAAGGCTTTTTACTTGAGTCTCCTGGATAGAATATATAATTTTCGGTTTTCTTAATTATAAATGTATTTTATCGAATGTTTGATTGATGCCAAAATTATAGAGTGCTGTATGTAATTTTATGCTCAGACGTGTTTATTTCGAATAAAAATTTAAATCTTTTAATGTTATGACCCTTTTATACATCCGTTCAAAGTGTTGTGATATCTTTGATAGAAAAGTAGATTTATAAAGTGAAAGTTTTACCCCCTTTGCAAATATTTCTATTGTAATTGTTCATGTGACAGATTCTATTGCAATTCTGGCACGTTTACACGACATTGGCTATGAAAAGGAGCAACAGTTGTCCTTAAAGCTTTCGCCCAGCATTTTAAGACTTTGTGCGAATCTTTCGGTATTTTTCGGGATCGAGCATCCTGAAAAGGTAAAATACGGGAAAGTCCCCTTACCACTTGGCATCCTATTTCGGTCTGAAATCAGTTTCCCGGGCTTTTTTCCCTGTTAAGTATCGTGCAGAGTTTGTGTATTGACATGATACTTGGTATATGGTGAAAATGTATGTTTCGTAAATTTATATTTTTTCTCGGATAATAACAAGCATAACACGGAAGGTATTTCTTTGTTCATTATGCCCGTGTAATTGTGTACAATTTTAGTGGAATTTCGTGAGTATCAAGTGATTTAAGATATCTTGAAAAATATTGTTGGAGTTCAGTGAATTTTTACAATTTGCAACGTTCTGTGTAGAACGAAATTGGAAAAGTTTATCTTTCAAACAGGTTGGTATTAATTAAAAATATTTTCTTAATTTTGTTAGAATGAGTTTTAAGTAAATTTTGTTATAAGTAGGTTTAATGAAATTTTCTAAAATGTTGGGTCATGTGTGGGGGACAAGAAGATTTAAAATTTTAGTTTTAGATAGAGACCCTTTATAGGCTATAAAACGCAAACTGCTCTCGAGATGCAATCTTGTTACGAAGTGCTTTCCAAAAGTTTTTACTGATTGAGCAACTACCATTCTTATATAGTTATGGTATGTGGCTAGGGTGCAAAGAGTATCAGTTTTTGGTCCAAAGCAATTTTGTGAGTTTATTTGGCTTTTTATGGTTTACCCTGATAAAATTTGCAGCTTTTCCTCGTATTTCGTCGTAATAGAAACATTGTAACATTTGTGTGTCTGCTGGGAGTATTCTTATGTGCTCCACTTATTTACTCGAATTGTACTTGCCATATATGTATATAACTTTTGTACTAGGACAAAAGAACTGCTCACAAAGGTAATCAGGGTTCTGCTGATAAAACTGAAGTAATCCCCGGAGTTTTATTTTAAAAAATTACATGAGGTTATCGAAAGGTTAAGAAAAGGTTTCAGAAGACTTAGGAATTCAAATTGTCAAAATTTGATGCAAATATAAGAACCATAAAATTTTTACGCTGCCATTGTTTTTCAGAGTTATTTTAATACGAAATAAAATCCTCCTTAAAAATTTGCCAATGGTCCTTAAAATTTTCGTCCCAGAATTATGAGGTCATTATTAAAAAAAATTACACGCAAACCCTGATTTATGGGTAAGAAATTTAAAAATAGCCTTTTTTGTGAAATTAACAGGAGAAAGGAGGAGAAGCATAAATTTTTGTAATAGTAATGTGTAATTGGTGCCTTACATCACTGCCTAATCTTTTTTATTTTTAGTGTTTTAATTTTAAAACAGTTCAGTATGACCTAGTAATGCGAGGTGGAAATAAATAAAGTAAAAACCGGAAGTATATGCTTATTTAAGTGCACAAAGCGGTTAGGAGCCATTTTTATTGATATGTTAAACCCTCTCTCAAATGCATATTTCTTTTAATGGCACATTGTTTAAATGCACAAACCGTTTATAAGGTTAAACAACAACGTAGTGTTTTTAGAGTTTTAACTATATTTTTGATAGCTTAAGTGTACACAGCAATAACTTTGTTCTAAGCGGTGAATAGTATTATTGGAATTTTTAAACGTATACTGTATCAAATCTATACCAACTTCACACTTTATGATCGGGTCAGTCATTTATAACAAATTCATATTTTTTAATTGACGATAAGTATGTGCTACACAATCTCATCACACTAAGAAGTAATATTTTAGTTTATCTTTAACACAGAATCAGTTATGCCAGTAAAAAAAGAAAATAACACTTACAATTAAAAAAAAAAGTTGTATTTTAGATCAGATTAGACGAGGTCTAATGCGGAAAGTCTTGTACACAATCTCTAGAATTATTAAAAACAAGGGAAAATTTCGCGTTTTATTATGGGGAAACGAAATGCAGGCAATAAAAGGATTAGATCAGGGAAATGTGAACAATTAGCACAGACAGTTATAATTTAGTTCAAAAAATTCAAGCTAAGCATCCAGCAATATCCCGGCCAATGATACTGGGACAGACGGAAAAGTTTGCAGTTAAATTTGGACTGCTCTTTGAAACCAGTATGTGATGGCTAGGAAGATGAGAAAAAAAAGCAAGGGAGAAGGACTTCCAAAAAGTGACTAACTAGTTACTTTACGAGAAAGCAGTTTGTTATTATTTATTTTTTAGTTATTGCATTTTCTCTTCAGTAACATTTCACTTCCTTCTGAAATCAATTATTTAAAATGCGGTAAAAAATTAAACGCACCCTTAATAAGTGTGTTTATTCCTCCGTAGACAAAAAATTCAACAATTCAACATACGTTAAAAGAATATGTATTTTTTTTTAGAAAGTGTTTGATTGTGAGCACAAAATTTCTTTTGTTTATTTCGGCAAACGTTTTATCTAAATATTCTCTTCCTAAAAAAATTGTTTGGAATTGTTTTTATACCTTAGATGTAGGGTATTATAGCTTTGAGCAAACGTTTGTAACACATTAAAATATTCATGATGCACAGAAATAAACTACATTGCCATTAATGAGAGAAAGGAAGTTGTTTAATAGATGCCCGTCTGTTTGTTTGTCTGTCTGTCCGTCTTTTTGTCTATCCGCGAGTTACATCAAAAACGCCTTAAGCTATAGACTTGAAATTTGATATACAGATACTTTATTAAAAATGAAAGATCAAGTTTATAAATGGGTCAATTCAGACAACTCCTTAATAGGGTTGCCATATGAAACCTCCAGCTATGTCAAATAAAAATCGATTTAAGACGATAAGGCTTCGAAGTAGATGGATAAAATTCGACACGCAAGTACTTTAGTAAAATCTAAATATCCTGGCAAAAAATTAACCAAATCGGCCAACTGCTTCAAAGGGCTGCCACATGAAAGTTTTATTTTTTAAATCTGGAAATGTAAATTTTTTTCAAAAGTTTTTGCGATCGTAATGAAAATATGCATATATAGGTTTTCGAGCACATTGCTTGCCAATCCAGAGTCGGATTTCTTAAATTCAAAATGGCGGATCCAATATGGTGGATAAGATTTTCTGAACATCAATGGAATGTTGGAAAAGTGACAGATATATAGGTTTTTGGGACTGATGATTACGAATTTAACGCTTAAGAATTCAACATGGCGATCAAATATGACGGTCGTAAATGTTAACTTTTTCAGGAGTTTCTCGATTATCACGAAAATAAGTCCATATGAGTTTTTGGAGCTCGCTGATTTCGAATCTGCAGTCAAATTTTGGAGATTCAAATTGGCGGGTCCAATATGGCGGACAGGGTTTACTACAGGTCAATGGAATATTCACGAAATGGCAAATTAAAGTTAAAGGGTGCGTTGACATGTTGAGGATAATAGGACTGCCTGCAAATTTGAAGCTCAGCTGCGAATATGTAAGAGTAAATAGCCGCGGACAATTAACTACTTCCTTCCCTACGTCTAGGGCCTGCACAGCACTTTCCTGAATTTTGTACATAAAGTGTTTACAGCTGAATTTATATTATTAGGATAAATAAACTTTACTAAACGAATACTTCTCCATCTCTGGATAGTCTGGTAACCCTAATGACACTTCTTCATATAACATAA
>QYTT01093721.1:0-16909 GCA_006980735.1 Dasypogon diadema | reverse complement strand
CTCCCTTTAGTTTTTGTTTCTTTCCTTTTGTTTTAGTTTTCTTCTATTTAGTTCACTTCTTTCACTTAGTTCACTTTAATTTTAGTCCTCGTTTTCAATTTTTTTACGCAAACTTCCTTCTAATAATTTCATTCATTCATTATAATGACATAGTGGGTATATTGTTTCTTAAGTAAGCTGTCCTATACATGAAATATTCTTTACTAGGAAGAGAATTTTTTCCGCCGTTGTCGGTTATGTGTCGAAAAGGAAGGTCGACATTTTGAAAACTTCTTGTAATTTTTAGGGTTCCGTACCCAAAGGGTCAAAAACGGGACCCTAATACTAAGGCTCCGCTGTCCGTCCGTCCGTCCATCCGTCCGTCCGTCTGTCACTTGCTCGATATTGATAACGGAAACAGGTAGACGCTTGAAATATTCACAGAATATTTGGTTATATATTCACTTTAAAAATAAATAATTAAATTAAAATAAAATTAATATTTAAGGGGGGCTCCCATACAACAGACATGATTTTTTTGCCGTTTTTATAGATAATGGTACGGAACCCTTCGTGCGCGAATTCGACTCGCACTTGGCCGGTTTTATTTCTAATTATTTTTATTTAATTCTCACTTTTACTTATTTTTACTTCCCAATTAAAGTTGTTAAATTTCACACTTAGTACAATCTGAATCGATATTTAAGTATGATGCCGTTGAGGTAATTTGATAAAATTTCCACCATGTAAAGTTGATGAACTAAGGAGGTTTTTGAACTAGTTTCTAAAAAAAATATGGAACTTTTTTCTTAAAATTGCCATAGAATATTCAAGTTAGTTTTTGTTTTGGTAAAACAAAAAATTCAACATTGTTTTTTGAGACAATGGTGAAGTGTATTGAAATAAATGTTTTACAACAGGTGCACTGTTAAGCTATTTCGAGAAAAAAAATCAAGTGCCTATCTCACTTATTTCGACCGCTATGACCAAAAATTCCTTACAACATGTAATTAGCGGAAAATCTCGAAAATTTGTAATAACTCGAAAACTAAGAAAAATCGTAGAACATACATGGGGGTGATTTGGGTTCCCCGAGGGACGCTCTTCCTCCAGCCTTCCGATTATTACTATTTTTTGCGGCACCCTGTATATTACTGCTGACCTTTACTTCAAGATTTGAAGGGCATTCATTTATATACAGGCAATACATTTATGGAACTCAGCTCTATTCCAGTCATCTCTCGACGGGCTGCCACTGTTGGCTAACTGCGCAGCTACCTTAATTTTATTTGATGTCAACCCCTTTTGCCTCGTGACTGTTATTCAATATTTCAATTTTTTACAGCATTCTAATTTCTATAAAGTCTAATTACAGACACATATTTATTTTTGATTATCTATAGAATTATAATATAGTATTTGCTAGGCCTCTGGTATTTGTTTAGGCCTCTTAACATTCCAATTATACTTGATACTAATATAAGACTTTATTTGTAAATTATTTTCTACATTATCAAGCTAATAAAATATTATTATTATATTTAGTGCACATAACTGCATACTGAAGTGCTTTTGATACTAAATTCATTTTGTAAGTTAAAAGTTAAAAACTTCGAATTAATTAACAAGTAAAAGGGCCTCATTAACCCTTCAAGGGGTCACTATGGATAGAATAAAGTATACAACTTAGGCGCCATAATTTCTCGTACACCTTCACCCAACACTTTCAAAATAGCTTAATAAATGTTCACGTGTTGAATCAGGGACCGTTCTCAAAATTCCTTAAGTCGTTGCAGAGAAACACGTAAATTAATAGCACCTCCATAACCTGGTATGAATTCATTACACCCCAATTTCTTCTAATATGGAAAATTACCCCATTCTATTAACAATGTACTTTCATCCTTGGAAATCTCTACAGGGTTGACATGCGAATGTTTGGGTTGTAAATTATTTTACGTTAGAGAAATCATTTCATCTAGGCCCATAATTTGACCAATTCGCCTTCGCCCTTATAAAATGCTCAACATTCACGTAACACCTGTAATAACTAACAGGTGAACAAAGCGCAAATTTACACGCAACATGTATCACGTAAAACTCCGAAAAATTGCTCATTTACCGAACATTTGTAACAAAATAATTTCATGCTTAATACACCCGCTCACATTCTAGAATCGCATGCTAGGCGGTACTTGCTCTAGACGTTGCGTCGTCTGGTTTCAGTCCTGGATGGAATTATTGCCAAATGCCAACTGACTTAGAAATGGCTGAGAGAATTGAGGAAATCATGGCTCACGACTAATTGCGAATTAGCGTGCTAAAACATTTACCTCTAATTAATCAGGTGGCCACCGCCGCAACCCTGTATCAAAATACGCAATTATTTACTTCCACCAAAATGTGAAACTTTCCGGTGTCCCTGTTACGTGCATGTAAATTCGTTTAAACAGCAGCAGTACGTGAAAGTGGGAGTCGCATGTATGAGGGTAAAATAATAATGAAAATTGGGCACGGAGGTGTGTACAGGAGTTTGTGTAGGAACGCCTCGGAGGATTCGTTATCAGCATCCTGTGATCACTTTGGCCCGGACTCCCTCAGAATAAAAGGGGGATGTCAGTGAACGCTTCATGAGCACCAACTAGGCAAGCCTTTATCACGCTCGCAAATTTCATATAAAAAATTTGTTTGGCACGCCTTTATAATTTTTACTTACCTTACCGGACAAATTTCGCTCTTTCACCAGAGTCGCTAAAGGCGCCAGGGTCTGCTTTAAAACCATTAAAATAACTCTTATTGCTCACTAATTAACGCCCGAACTGAGATGAGCGGGAGAATATTAATATGCTGCCATTTTTAATGTGAAATCATCACGAAAGCCCTTCTGAAATTGGGTTTTGTGGTAGCGGGAGCAAATTAATTCTTTTGTACTGCAGCTGGAGAATGGTAGGTCTTTTCTACTGTGTATAATGTTTTAAAGGGAGAATACCTTTGTTCAGTGAAGAATAAAATCAGCTCGTGAAATAAAATATGTTTCATTCATGACCAAATGCAGTACAATTCGGAAAGAATTTAATATAATGTTTTTTACATCTGCAATTAATGATTCTTAAGTATGATATGGGAAAATGAAACCTCTGAGTACAAATGGAAGTTTTGAGTTTCGAGATATATATTTTGTGGGCTGCATGTAGCCAGGTACATGTTGCTCTTTTATATTTTCTACTTGATTCTCAGTAAACAACAACAACATATATGTATATGAAACCCTCTTGTCGAAAGTTCCATTATACGTTTCTCTTCTTACAATTCATCATCACTGAACAAAAGCACTGCCAGAACTTGTCTACTAATAAAGCTCAGACTTCTTCACACAGCGCGCTAATTCAATCACAAAATGACGCCCTGCCAAAAAAACATTCTTAATTAGATCATATATTCTTGAAGTAATCCAGTTTCACATGGTAGAATCCCAGAAACTTCTGAATAAACCCCTCAAAAGTAAGTCAGATTTTGAATCGAAACTCTACTGTGGAATTAAAGTTTAATAGAACAGTACTTGGCAACAAAACATATATAAACAAAATAAGAGCGGCTCGAAAATTGACCCTTGAGGTACGCATGAAAATACAAGTGTACTTACAGAAAGGCGATTTATATTAACATTGTTAAATGCCTTAGTAAAATCGAGAAGGCAAAGTAATGTTGCATACTTGTTTTCAACATTTCGTCTAATTATTTCTACAACTGTGTATTTGGTGCGACCAGCTCGACGTGGTATATTATAAGCTGTTGCAACTGGGTGAAACCATCACAGAAGATCACTACCGAATACCATTTATGCGTTTGAGTCGAGCATTAAAGGAAAAACGGTCACAATATGAGGAGAGACACGACAAAGTGATTTTGCGGGCTTATGTTGCACAACCGGTTAAAACGTACTTAGAAACGCTCAAATGGGAAGTCCTACGGTCCTACCCCACCCGCCGTGTTTCCCAGACATACCCCCTCCGACTACCACCTGTTCCGATCGATGACACAAACCCTGGCTGAACATCACTTCCGTTCTTACGAGGAGGCCAAAAAAGTCGATCGCCTCCAAGGACGAGAAATTTTTTCGACGCGTAATCTATATGTTGCTAGAAGTTGTGGCTAGCGATGGACAATACTTAAAAAATAAGTATGTAACTATTTTCCGTAATAAAGCCTGAAATTTTGAAAAAACTGCGATTTTAAATTTGTACTCCTGATATTGTCATTCACAAATTTATTTAGAATTTAGGACAACGACCGGAAACCCTGCTTGGAGTTCTTTTGATAAATATAAATCGTCCAGAAAGAACTGGTATATAGACTCGAAAGAGTGTCCGAGAATGGGTCACTTCGCATATGACAGCCACGAGTGGTCCGGCAAATACGGAATCAGAACACATTAATTAAAAAATATATCATTAAAATTTTGAACAATAATTCAAACAACTGAAATAGTTAGAGGCCTACTGCGGTAATCCAGTCATCGCATAAGCACCACTGAGTTGTCTGTATGCGACTGTGGCACAGATAGAAGCCCCATAAAATAAAAAAAGTGTATATACATTGCTTTTTTTGAGGTCTACTCCCTCTGCAGTACTCTGTGTAATTTAAAGAGATAATACCGACCGAAATAGATCAAGAGAAAAACCAGCACTTAAAACTTTAAATCTGTTTTTCTTAAAACGATTTTTTTTTTCATTTACGGCAGGTAAAAACTAAAAATGCCATCAGCTAGTACTTATGAAATTCTAATGTCCCAGCTACGAAGGAAATGCATTACCTACCTGTTTCTGGAATTAGTTCCATGGTAAAGGAAAGTAGTTCTAACTTGGATTACCACTAATGAGTAGTCAACCTATTAACGAATTACCATCTTGCATTACTTTCATGTCTATGTAATTATTTACATGTAATAAAAGAATTGTGCTGCTTGTAATTAGGCTGCGTGAAGTAATCAGTTCTACGGGTAATGAGTTCCAAGTTCGCAACAACGCTGTTATACAGACCAACAGCTCTTGCCCGCTGTAATTACATCTTTACATAAAGAAAGTAAAAGTAAAAGAAGAAAGTAAAAGTAAAGTTAGTAAAAGTAGTTTTTAACATCAACATGAGGAGGAATGTTATAAGTTTGAAACATTTGTCTGCCTGTTTGTCTGTGGCATCGTAGCCTCAGAACAGATGAACCGACTTCAATGAGGTTTTATTGAAAGCTGGTATTTGCGAAATATTTGATGGAGATCGGTTCAGCCTAGGATCTGTTTAAATGTTCTGTTTTGTTGGGTGGTTTTCATACCGGCAAGCTCAAGGTTTGCTTGTGTTTGCAGTTTTTTTTTTAAATTTAAAATCCATCCATCCATCAATCATCTTCAGTGTCTGGGATAACTGTCATGAAATGTTTTGAAAATTTTTATATCAGAGTAGAGTAGGTGACTTTTATTTGACTTCCTTTTAATGAAATAAAAAATATTTCACCAAAACATGAGATAGAATAGAATAGCAATGATAAAATATGAATTTCGCTAAATGTGTGATAATTTCGTATTCCTTGAAGCGCTGAATTAACAGTTTGAAATAATCTCGGCGTTTTTTTACTGCATCGTGGGCGATAGAGAAGCGGTAGATAAACCACAAGTGAAATCCACAAATTTATATAATTGGATTTTGAGAGTGTTATATCGATGAGTCACGCTCGACTAACGATCAAGATCCAAAATCCAAAAAGGGAAGTACTTGGTACCTTCTTGATTTATACTACTGATTTAGAATTAGGTTCAATCTGCAAAAGATTCTAATTCTTTTTAAAAAAATAATATATCTTGAGCCCTATCTTTAAAACTTAATTTTATACTGGAGGCATGCCAGAGTATGTGGTGCCTATTTGAATTTCCATGGGAGGACTACTGCAGTCAACATTTACAGACAAAGTCTTTGCCGCTAATTAGAAGATAATTGTACATTTCGTTGCCAAAGGGTAAGCGTAGCATAACGTGTAATAGTCGTCGTCCTCCTATTCATCAAGACCGAACAGCCGTATACAATATACTTTGCCGTCTCAGTATCTTACAAGTGCAGTCTGCATGCAACATTTAGGATCCCCATCTTTTTTAGGTGACATGCAAAGTTCCCGTGCCCAACTTCACAGAGTGCAACTCTTCTTCACAACAGCCTTTTCTTCCTTTATAATCCTGTCGACAGATCGTCATATTTTCCCACTGTTTTTTGATGATCCTTTTTCATCCCGCAGTGTCGGAATATGGTTCTGGGTTTTAGAAGAGCCGACTACTGTTTTTTAAGGCGTTTCCTTTTTCATTCCCTTCGATCCTAATCCACCATTAAGTATTAACTAGTGTACGTCTTGAGACTAGAGATATTCTAGCAAGATCAACATCACCGTGTTAAAGTAATCGATACTGTAATCGACTAAGTAAGCAATACCCTTACAGATAGTAATTACGGACTTGGTAATGATTAAAACTCCTATTGGGCTCCCATTTATACAACAACAGGGCAAACACAAATTATTCTGTCGAAAGTAAGGCTTTCAGGTCGAATATTTTGAGCATCGACGCAATGGCGCATGTATTTAACTCTTTGGTGGCTAGTTCTATGGGAATTCTCTAATGAAATTGCTATCTTGATTCCCTGAAGAGGAAATCGTATTTACTTTTGGGTTCACCCTTTTCCTCTGAAGAAAAGTTTCGGCCGAACCATCAAATTTCGGAATTACTTCAAGTCAATACAATTGCTTATCTAATCCTATCCTCCTTATCCCTAATGTATTTCAAAATCAATGTTGTATAATCTTTTGAACAAAACCAGATTTGTTTTTCAAAACCCATACACGTTGATGAAACTGAACCTCAGCCTACTTTCTGTTTCATAGCAAATAAAAAACAACATCCATCCTTATTTACTACATAATATTTGTATGCTTCCTTATAAAATATTAAGTAGATTCCCATAAATTACATTTGTCTCCTGTGCTCGTATATTACTTTCATCAAAGATGTTTTGCAGCAATCTCAACGTTCAAACAAAGTTATGGGCCACCTTTACTCACGTTTCTATAGACAAAGGTATACGCAAGGATAATATTCTTTTCCCTCCTAACAACATCATACATCTTCATTTCCTGGTATTTAATTTTCCTTTGCTTTGGTATTTTCTTTGCTCAAAATATTTTCGAATACGCTGCCATAAGAATTGCAAAATTTTGCGAAATTCTATACATCTACTGTGAGACAAAATTATTTTTGGCATATGAAGGTATTATGTTACTAGAGTACATTTTTCCCGGGTCGGAATGAATATCATATACACTAATGGCATTTGTTGCAACAAGAAAATCCTTCCACGGACTGTGTAGTATGAAACCGACGAAGCTTTTCTATAGAAAACCGATAAGAGCTCTTAAACTTCTTGTTGTGCTTCGCTTTGTCTGGAGTAATCGATGGAATCTATATTGCGTAAAGAAATTGAATGCCACTCGATATGATGCTCGTTTGTCGTTGTGCTGGTCCTCATGTGTTCACATCATGTTCATAGGGTAACAACAAAAGGACATTCTTCTTGACATCGTAAATAATACATTCCTGCTTGAATGGCACAGTTTTATTACATTGTCAAGATTTGGTTCCCTTTTAGGTTCCAATTCGTGGCCATCTTTGCCTGTGTGCGAAATATTCAAGGATTCTAGTCCTTCTAATTTCATCCTTTGAGATTTTCACTATAAAGAAAGAAGAACAAAGTGCAGAAATTGTGTCGCAAATGAAGATAAATTTAATACGATTCTTGGGTATGATTTAGATCCTTTGTTATTGGTTTGTATTTGTTTACAGAGTAACATGCTTTGTTTTTTATTAACATTGTCAGGGGAGTGACATCGAAGTGGAAGAAATATAAATGGAAAGAATTTATTCAAAGTGAAGGTAAAGACATTTTCATTATTGGATTTGATGTAAGCTTTCTGTTTGCCTTTACCGTCACAGCTGAATTTCCGGGTCTAGTATTGGAGAATTAAGAATGTTGCGATTAATAGATTCATGGAAAAAATATACATTTTTGTAGGATATAAAGGATATAAGTATATAAAGTTTTAACTAGAGAGAAAAATAGTCAAGGAAAAGGTACAATTAATATTTTAGTTAGAGCAGATGGTGAAACATGTTCCGTTTTAATCACGATTAATGATAATTAGTTGGAAGGAAATATAAAAGTTGATTTTCCGGCTAAATCTTGCCTACCAGATGTAGGGGCCGTCTGTGACGTACACAGGGCATGCTTAATGAAAGATCGGATAAGAAATTTTGCCAGAATAATGCCCACTGATGTAATGATATACATTCTGTCAAGAAAGTATCGGGAATGGGTCAATGAAACACAAAATATGTATAATTCATCCAAATTTATTGTATCGCCTTCAAAGTAGGCCCCTTCCGAAATAATACACTTACGCCAACGAATAACCCAATCATCGAAACATTTTATAAACGCATTTTCTGGAATTGACTTCAGTACCCGCAGCGAATTCTCTTTCAGCTCAGTTGGAAGCTTGTTGACTGGTTTGCATGTCAAACTTGTAAACCTACGTCTCATCATCTGTTACAATGCGTTTTATGAATATGGAGTCGGAATTGATAAAAATTGTTTTCATATAATATTATTTCGAAAGTCAATATTCAATCGCTGTCATAATTTCGGTAAGGATTAGGATGTATGTCAGACTTCCGGTATCACCAATATTATTTATGGATTGCAGAATTTGTTTTCAAATTACCTTCCGTAGGGCAATAATCAAAACCCCCAAACTGTCATCTGAAATCATTTACTGTGGAAATCTAATGCATGGGTATGAATAGCTCTTTTTATATGAAATCTCTGAGGAGTAGCCCTCAAGGACTTGCATAATACACAAACGAGTCTATCAGTTAAAGGGATAGATTCTTAGTATGTAAATTTCATCCGATTTACATTCACTCATCCAGAAAATCGGTAAAAGGTCATCCACGACCAAATTAACCTCTGTCGAAAGGTTTATCTATATATGAAGTCGTGCACTTTGATCAAATATGATCGACTCAATGTACAAAGTAGATTCATTTTAACAACTTATCTTATACTGAAAAATGTTCTGGGCCAAAGCTTCACTGAGATTTGTTGTGATTCCCATGGGCCAATGTATCCAATTCATCATAAAATATCCAAAGAAGAAAATGAATCATCTATTCCATGGGATTGCGATTTTGAACGGAAGGAAAATATGACAGGACGTTAGCTTCTTTGGCATCATCATATTCAAAATAGCCTGATTATTACGCTTGAATCACATTTGAAGAAGAGAAAGATACTATGCGTCTAAGTAAAAGGTTTTCATTGAATGTCGCTTTGATGATACAGTGTAGGATGACTGGGTAAGATAAGCATCCAAAGTTGATGTGTTTTAAAAGAAATAAAGTTTTAAAAGAAATAAAGCAAAATTTCTTCAAGAATCCCGGAAATGGAGATAAAGTTTCAGTTAATTTTGCATTGAAAAATAGGTTGAATTAAATGGAATATTTTTAAAATATTTAAAAACCAATTATGAATGTAAAATTAATGGAAGCGGAGGTGGACCCAACAGGAAGAGCATTTTAGCAATTTATTTTACCTCAGAATTGATACGAAAACAATTTACGAAGGAATATTCTGATGCGTAAAACAAATACGAAACGATTCATCCTACGCACAATTTTAATCAAAGTATCTTTTCAGCTTTGCTATATTACATCCAACGATATTCCTACCGATTCCTTAGATATATACATTTATAATGCGACCTTTTTACTAAGTGAGGTAATTCACGTTAACGTACAAAATTAGTAGGATAATCTGGACGCAATCAAAAGTCTTTTAAAACTTTTGAAAGACAGATTTTCGGGTGTAAAATCCTCCCTTTCATCTCCTTAAGGAATTCTTTCATGAAAGTAATTTATATCTGAGTTGTTCAAATGTCGTGCTACAAAGAGTGGTAAGCGGATAAGATTTTCATTAAAAGCTTTAATTTCCACCAGGTGCTCTCTATGGAGCCAATGTAAGTAAATGGATAAGTATTCGTATGGCTCATAGGATTCGATCGTATTATGGGAGCGATTAACACAATCTGCTCTGGAATTAAATTTGCAGTGTAAACAAACATTTCCGCTAACAATTATAGACTCTTCTACAGAAGATTAATTTCCTCAATGGGCTTTTTTCGTGCTAAGCAGGGAATTACATTTTCTGTTGCAAAACAACTTTTAAATTATATTTTTTGTCATAATTAATTTTTGCAGTCTCTTTTACGTGCTTAACAGCAATATAAAAGGTTATCAAATACGGCTTATATATTTTTAATGTGAAATAAAAACAAAATGGTATTAGATATCAGTGCGATGTTGTTTTTATTTTAAATATTAGTGCATGACATTTTTATTTAAAAACAATTTAATGTAAATGACCGCCTCGGGATTTTTTAAAATTTCGATTCTGCAACACCAATTTTTGGTAACGTCTAGCAGAAGGCCCAACTGGGACTGAGGTCACCGCGCTTCGCGAACCGAACAGCATCGCTGCGATTTACCACGGACACTGACTTGCCAACCGAACATGCTACGGACAACCGTTAAAGGAGCCCAGTTATATCCGTCATTTCCGGCTCAACCTGGCCAGTTCAGCGAACAGCAGCAGTTTTGAGCTGACAAACACTGCGGTTCTTAGTGGAGAATGGTCTATCTAGATATAGATTTTGAAATATAGTGAACTTACAACCAGTGCCTTCATTAGGCACAACTCTAATTCCAGGCAAATCTACTAGCAGCTATTTTAGCTGTAAATTTGCACCTTCCATCTATCACCCATCTATCAGGCCCTATCATCTCCCTCTGCGTGTAACATTTCAGCATGCGAGATGTATATAAAGTTTTTGCCAATCTCGACATGTGTAAAGCCGCCGGGCCGGAAGGTATAACTCGCGCCTGCTTTTAAAGGGCTGCGCCTCTTTTCTGGCTAAACCTCTGGGGAAATGAGGTATTTTTCATCATTATGGAAACTCTCCCGTGTTCAGCTAATTACTAAAAAGGGAGAAACTTGCGATCCCTCTAACCACAGACCAATAATACCTTAAGACGTTACAAATAATACATGATCGTCAATATAACTTTCGATACGGACATTCAGCGGAAAACTTGATGACGTTTTATACAGAGCGTTGGCATTAAAGTCTCATCAATTTCCGAGAGTCAGGAGCAGTTGGGTTGGACATCTTAAGAGCCGTTGGCAGAGTCTGCCATTCTGACCTTTTAGCCAACCTCCTAGTATTTGGTCTTGATTCTTCCTTCTTACCTGGATTGGAAGTTCCCTTTCTGACCGTTCCGTATGTGTGACTTTGGACAGTGTCATCCTGGTGCTTAAAAGATCAACGTCTGCGTGCCCCAGGGTTCCATATTGCCTCCCCCCCCCTCTTTTTCGGCCATTCATTAATGACTTTTTATCTCTCATCTCTAATCATATCCACAGTTTTGCAGTTGACCTTGACCTTGTGACTCATGCTGTAATGCCACTGTTAACAATCGAACACGAATCGCGTTGTGTTCAATGCATCCAAAAGCCAAAGCTGTCTGATTATCTTTGAAAGAACCCCAAATCCCCCTGCACTTTTCTTCGTCAATGGGGTGAGCATATCAAACTTTCCTAGCTTCAACATCTTTGGTTTTCGACAATCTTAATTGGACTCACCACATCTTTGCTATTGCAAAGAATGCGATGAAGTGCCTAGGATTCCTCTCTATTATTGATTATTTTCACAGTAAGATAACAACTTTCTAGAACACAAAAATTACATATAACAAAAATCATTTTGACGTCAGATCAGGCAAAAAGGATTTTCACTTAATAAACAAAAATTATGGGATTTATATGGCAACACTCTTAAGTAGTGCCCACTTGGTTCATTTTTTGCCATGATATTTGTATGCCAAATTTAATGCATCTATTTCAAAGTTATTTCATTTTAGACGAAAAAAGGACTTTTTATTTGATATGACTAGAGATTTTATGCAGTAAACCCAAGAAAGCTTGTCTGAGTTGATTCGATTTTTTCTTCTCGATTTTGTTGACACATTTGTGTTTCTTGACAAAATTTTTCAATCACAGTTTGGCATAATTTTGGCTGGATCTCAGTGGTACAGCGTCAAATCTACTGCTTCAAGGCTTGGGTGCTAGTGGGCTTACTGACATAAACTTTGACTTCAAAAACCCCAGAGAAAGAAATCCAAAGGCGTTAAGTCGCATGTTCTAGGCTAGGCGGTCAATTCTTGTCACCGAGACGGGATATTACACAACCAAAGAATGTTTCGTGCAATAATCCCATTGTTTCACGTGATGTGTGGCAAGTAGTATCGTTTTGTTGGAATCACATGTCTTCGAGATTCATACCATCCCAGTTTAGGCACAAAATCTGGGTTATCATACTCCAATACCGCTCACCATTGATTGTTTTTACATTTCCGGCAGAATGCTTCTTGAAATGTTGTATATTCTTGAGCACGATATCGGATGGTTCTCCCTGGACTCGCGGCCATAATCTGGCGAGCAGCCGTGATGTTTTCTGTTGAACGACCCCGTACAAACACGTATCGATGATTTAAGATCAATAATCGACTCAATCTTCTCGAAATTTTCGATTATTCTCTTCATAGTTGATGCACTTGGAACATTTTGTCCACCGGAAATTTGACGCAATTTGCGAATCGGCAATCAAAATTCCACCATTTTTGAAATAATGTTTAACAATAAAATTGCGTTGTTGTGTGAAATAGCGATCAGTTTTTAATAATGGCGGACTGTCTACCGTCGAACTGTCGTAATGGTTTGAATATCACAAAAGCAAAGCAGCAGAAATGGTGGCAAATCTAAATTTTGCGCTCTTATTGAGTCACTCTTGATATTTAGTGTATGAAGCAGTAATAGAAAAAAACACTTGTAGCGTTCATCTTAAGTTCAGTCAACCCTAATATTAAATCCTTTTCATTCTGGCAAATTGTTTAATATATAAGTCCGTAAATTCATCTGATGCAAAATACCTTTAAAGGAATAATAATAATCGCCTTTAGTATAACTTAAGGTGCTTCTCACGCAACAAGGCACTCCCTATTGCGAAAAGGACATAGGACAAAGCATTACTTGTTAGACGGCAATTAATTCCTGGCACTTGAATTTGTTCTGTTACACAAGAGAAAGTTCCCAACAGTGTTTCGTGCGCATGAACTACTCTTGTCTTCATTTATTTCAGCAATATAGAAAACACGAGGGAAATATTGCTATATTAGTTCCATAAAAGACGAGCTGTTGATTTCCTCCTGTTGAACGTCTTCAGGTGCTAAGAAAGCGTTCACAATAAAGAGACAATCAAGAATATGCCACTGCTTCCCCATGAAGACAACAGGTGACCCAGTTTTTGTGGAAGTCTGGCGGAAACTATTGTCAGAGCTTTGAAAGTTAAAACACGCCTAAAATTAGTTGGCTTTCGTGGCTTGCTCTGCTTTCTGTTGATAAATCTGCACAGTATTTATGTGGAAAATGGTTCTGTATTTCAGTGTGGTTGAATAACAAGAATGGGAATGGGAATGGGAATGGGAGCGATACGGAACTGCAGCCCCTTACTTCCTCTTGGAGAAGACAATACTTTTCCTTCGCCTGCTTTTCTCCTATCACCAGCGGGTGGTTCTATGTATACACGACAATGGAGTAAGCAACAGATGTAGACTTGTTGAACATTCAAGCGAAGCCGTAAAATGAATGACGATTCGATTTGTGGTTGGTATATCTGGGGATCTGGGGGTGCGACAGAGGAAGTTTTAAAGCTTTTCGATGTTTTATGGACTCTGGCCTGGAGTGTTGGTGTTATCTGATGGAAAGTAGTGAGATTTCCTTGTTATTTGCGGGAAATAGGTTCTTTTCATTCAGTTTGTCGTTTTAATTTAAAATGAATTCTTTTAAGGGTATTTCCTGTATAGCTTGCATTCTTACGCAAGTTTATAAGGCTGTTGACTATATTTCTTGTTTCAAAGTTATAAGCAATACAGCATCCTAATATACAAGAGATTCTTACTATCTCTTACACATTATGCAATCTACAACTTGCTACTATAATCCTAAGAATCCAATTTAAGGAATTCGAAGCTGCTGACTTTGAACCTGAGTAAATATTGTAGAACCAACAGATATCATTTCGTAAAACTGACAATACAAAGTTGATGATATTTTTAAACTTTCGTGTGGGGAAATTGTATTAAAGAAATAAAAAAGTATAAAAGTATAAAACACGTTAAGTTAAAATATTGGCAAGAGTAACATGCATATATCGTAGCAAAGAAAAGTTTATTTAATTTAATTGTTTTTTAATTTTTAATGTGTGAGAAAAGCGTGTTTTTTAGTTTTTTTTAAACTATATATTGTTTTACACTTTTTGGTCTTAAAATAACTTTAACATGTTTATTACTGATTCAGAATACATTTAAAGTTCACTGTTAAAAATGCTAACACTTTCGCTTCTCGGGCATTCCATTGGCTCTATACTACCTCATGTACAAATTTGACTGTATTTTTTCGTTTTTCTATCTGTCTCATTCAATTTCGCTTTTTTTTCTTTACGCTTTTGTTTTTTCCTTTTCTAATCGTTGTTTTTTTTGCGTTGCTGTTTCCAATGGTTTAAGTTTTTTTTGTTTTGTTTGTATTCATTTTATTCGCACGAGTAGCAGACAATTGAATGGTCGACCCCCCAGTGGACCGAGTAAGGGGGCAAGGCTAACTACATCAGGGTTGCGCCCGGTGCCTGAGGTGACGCTCGTGGTTTGACATTTTTTACCGCCCTCATACCATTCAGCCCTCAGCACGTTTCTCACGCTTGAGTGGGATCTCATACTCCACAGCCTTAAATGAACTTTAGTACTTCCTGCTTCTTGGCTCCATCATCAGATTCCTCTTCACCCATTTTACCTTTTCGTTCCGTTCTAGATAAGTAAATTTTGTCCGCCATTTTGGGGTGTCCGCCGTATTGGATTTAGAATGACGTCTTCTATGTTTTGTGTTTGGGACTCTGCTGTGCTCTGTCCCATTTAAAGAAGAAGAAGAAGAAAACTTTATTTTTACAAAGTTAAATAAAAAATGAAAAAAAAAACAATGGAAAAAATAGCTGTTCCCAGTACATGTTAGATCGATCTACAATTGCTTTTTATAATTGTTCGACGACGACGAAAGCTTTGTTTTTCCTATTTAGTTATCTATTTATATATCATTAAATTTATGAAAATCATCCTCTTTGCCGATCTGCATAATATAATACCCGTTTTTAGTACATTCTTGATTACTTCAGTGTTTGTCTGTGTTTAAAAGTATTTCATTATCTTTCTCACTGCAAAACTGCTTGTGATAGTACAGCCTCTTAATTTTGGTCGATAGGTATACTGTGTTATCTTTTTAAGAAGAGGCTCAAGTTAATTTTACCTAAAAATGAATGTAGCAGTAGCAAACTGGTTATCGTGTATACTCATAGGTATAGACTTGAGAATCCACTCGTGTAAACCATAGCTCTCACGACTAATCAGGTGATGCCAATAAACGTAATGTGTTAAGAAAATTTTCGAAGACTTTCCAACATCTAGGTCAATCTGCATCAATTACATCAGACCGCTTCTTTAAATTTATAATTTTTATAAAAAGTCAATCGAAACCATTGACCGCCTTAATAAACTGTTCAGTAATTTATAATCCTTAACCGTCTTTTGCTTTTTATTCCCTCTTTCCTCTAAACGTGGAGTTATTCCATTAGTGCCACATCACATTTAAATTGTTGATGCTCCGTCAAACGTAAAATTATTCTATACACTTTGGCGTTGGTGTAATGATCTGGTAATTTCATTATTTGCAAAATCTCCCGTCTAATTGCTCTTTTCATGAGAAATTTTGAATACACAAAAATCTCATTACGACAGTGACACCGAAAGTGGAAAAATTATTTCATACTTGTAGAGAAAAGGGGTTTACTTTCCATAAACTTTTTAAATTCGTGATTGACGGAGGGATAGACGACGACACCGATGAAGGAACTCCAGGGGACCGAGTGAATGAATGTCGGCTGTGCCTGTGAAGGGTACTGCACTTAACGTAATTTCATATAATTTTCATTTACGTTAATCTTCTGCTATTAGTCTCTTATTCTAATTAAAAACGTTGAGAAATTGTGCGTTTCTTTCCTTCACCGTTAAATTAGATGAAGGGATAATGGAAGGAACGGATGGAAATGATGACGTTACCATCTTGAAGACGGGTATCCCTTGAGTTTTATCATATTGAAAGCACTTATATAATCTTTGTGGGGTGAATGATCTTATTTAGAGTTAAAGAAATGTGAGCTTAATTTTGCTTGATATGTACCCTTATTATAGAACTAAAATGAAAGAGTTATATAGAGAATTGCAGCACTTTACTTACAAATATAAAATAATCGCGGGAATGAGTACCAAATTTTAATTTTATTATTTCGATTGACTTCAAATTAAATTTTACTTTAAACTGAGCGTAAAATTGTCGGAAATTTAATGAAATATAAGAGAGATTTTGTAAAGTTAAATTCCACAACAATTCTCAGAAAATCGAACTGATACCTAAAATCGTGATTTTGGGTATATAATTAGAAAATCAATGCAGTTAAGGTAATTCCATATCGATAGTCTTCTCACGTAGGGGCGCTTCTCAGGAAAATTGAAAATTGAGTTAATTAATTAGTATACTTCTAAGACATCCTATTTTTATTTCAGAAAGGGGCATATCTTAATACCTGATACCTATAGGCCCTAATGACGGAGTAAGATGCTGCGTTATG
>QYTT01093720.1:78258-109617 GCA_006980735.1 Dasypogon diadema | reverse complement strand
TTCAGGGTTCACTTTATTGCAGTTTCTTTGACACTTTCTAGCAGTTCCTCTAAAAAGCTGTTTTATTTGACAATTTTGGGTTAACCTGAGTTAACTCGAGTTAACCCATTATAGCAGTTTTCGAACCCCGAGTTCAGCCAAGGGTTCGGTAGAGTTCACTACTACATACCTATAAAACTGACAATGTGAACACAAAATACCTCCCACTACAACTACAAAACTCTAAATTCATGTTTCATTTGCTGCATTTTCAGGGTTGAACCCTGGCTTACCCTGAAAGTGCAAATGAAATTCAACATTATAGAACTGTTTTGTGTAACAGGACTCCTGCTGTGCGTTGGTCTCTAAGAAAAGACATCACAAGACAAGACAAGAAATTCGTTAGAACATTTGTTTATTTAGGATGTCTGCACAGGAAGAAAGGCAGCAAATTATTAAAGAAAATATCCCGAAGCTAGTAGAAGCTTTAACAAAGTTTGAGGTGTGTTATCTAAAATTTCATTAGAACATAACAATTAAAATGTACTCTTCTAGAGAGATGAGGAGAACTTCAAAAGATGCGAACAGTTCGCTTGGTATACAATTAAAAATCATAAGAACTTAAGTGTAAATAGTCATGAAATTAAGCGTAAAATAGATGGGATGATGGAGAAATTTATTGTGGGGAATTATCAGCAATATGCTGATCATTTGAAAAATTTATATAACGATTTGATAAATCACCCACTTTGTCTCAATCACTATGAGGTAGACGTGCAATGGGCTATTTTGGAATTCTTGTTAAACTTATGCTACAATCCCGTTGGCTCGCTTAGAAGAAATAAGCTTAGAATTCCTGCACACCCAACTGACTTTAGCGATGTCACGAGCGAAAATGATTTGGAGCACTGGACAAAAGTTCTTCAAGAAGATTGCATCCCTCGAGATGATGAAAGATATCGAGATGATTCCGAGCTAAGTGTAAGCAATCCTTTATCATTGGAGGGAAAAATCTGACATTAAATTTTTAGGATTGGTCTGATTCAGAAAATGAAGCTAGTAATTCCTATGAAGATTTAGAACACATTCAGAAGCCGTTGGAGAAGTCAGTGAAAACATCAGGCATTAACCCTCCTAAAAAAGATGACAATTTTAAAATATTCGACGGAAGTAAATCCAAACAATGGCTCCTTGACAATGTTCAAAACTCCTGGTGGTTGCAAAAATATTCGAATTGTAAAGTGGGGAGTTCTCATGATGGTGCACATTTCTGTCACTTTTGGAATGAATATTTGGCAGAAAAGTCAAATAATTTGATCAAATTGAAGCAAATCTCTACTGCGTCTGAATATTGCTTACTTCGAGAAATTATATGGATGTTCCAGTGTCCGACAAACGGCAAGTTCTTTGTTGTTGATCACAATGAGATTTTCGTTAGAGACAATGTGTCCATTCCTAGCGTAACAATGGTATGCAAAAAGTAAGGCTTTATAATTCCTAATCACAACTATATTTTAGGAAGGTTTTCGCTTCTGGCTGCAGTCTCTAATTCCCTATATAAAAATGGCGAGCAGCATGCAAAATTTCATTAATTCAGTTTATTATTACGATGAAAGAGCTCCTCCAAGAGTTTATGAATATTACGCGCCAAGCCTTAAGGGGCTTTTACAGATTTTCTACGATAAACTAATAAATGTAGAGGAAGAAATTCAAAAACAGTCTGCCTTCCAAATAAACACTTTAATCCACTTCCAGCAAGATATGAGTAAGAGTTTCAGGTTCCTGGAAAAACTTTATAACATACACTCTTTTGTTGTACTTGACTACAAATCAACTCCCGGTAAGATTACTTTCCCTAATTACCTTTTTTTAACGCTTACTATTTGTAGCACACATTTGTTCCGCTCATCTCCTAGCTGGGTTACTTTGTAAATTTAACCTGGCGTACTGCCCAACAACACCTAATCTAGCGGCGTCACTGTTTTTGTCAACCGTCCAAGTTTTTTGTAACATTATAGATAACTGGTGGACAGAAGGACGACTAGATGATTGGCGAAATGAGTTCCTAGTTGAAAAGTATGTAAAAAGTATAAAGCAAATTTAATAATTAAGGGCCAATTCCAATTCCAATCTAAGAAGTCGCCTTCCTCTCGTTATAACAATTAGCTTGGAAACAGCTTGGAGCTTGGCTAGTTTGTGTAACACTTCATCAAGTCAATCTTTGATTTGACTTCATGCAAATTATGAATAGCTTTTATCAAAGAAAACACATAATCTTCCGCATATTAGTTTTTATTTACAATAAGTTAATAACTTTTACAGTTAAAATCAAATCGTTCAACAATAATTTATCAATTCCTGCGTAATAGGCATTAGTCTTAACCACCAAAGCATGAACGAAATTCAAGCGAATTAGAACGAGCTTTTTATTGAAATCATGCAGATGTGTATTTTTAGCACCATTTTCAGAAAGTGCAGGGCTTTCATTGGTCACAATGAGGTCATTTGATGATATTTTGTGTGAAGAAAACTACAAGCCTAATATCTTTATATTTCTTTATATTCTGAAGGTACAAATTTTTTTACAGAATTTCTGATGAATCTGAAGAGATTTGCCCTCGGCCTTATGCAAAGTCTCGTGAAAAGGCTTTCTTTGTCGCTGCGGACATCTCGAGTGTAATTCAGAGAGATGGGTTTCTCAAACTCTTAATGGATCACTCTTTGGAAGCGGGTTGCACATTAAACTTATTGTATCAAATTAATAAAATTGGAGATTTGAAGAATGCCAGTAATTTTGAAAGTAATTTGAATTGGTTTAATTAATCTGAAGAATATTTTATAATCATATGTTTGCAGAAAGCCTTTATGATAATTTTCTGGAGGAAGTACTTTCAAGGATTGAACAATTTCAAGATAATGAATTGGTTCAAAGTGAAGAACAGTGTGAAGATGTGATAAATGAGCAAAATTTAAATTTAACGGATAATTTTATATCAAACGGCTCGCTATCTTTTGATGATAAATTTCTTTTCATGGTATTTAGTTCTAATTTACAAGGTAACAACGGCGACACTGTAGATTCAGAAGTTCACGAAAATAAAACAAGAAGTGACTCGCAAAATAAGAAAAGCACTTTAAACATTTTCGAAAAACTAAATAGAACCTCTAAAATCATTCTCCCGCTGGAAGAAATTATTATCGAATGCATGTTACAAATTCTACAAACTCGTATTTCTTTTGCCAATAAATTTGTGATTACTATGTACCGGGAGGAATTTCAAATTTTGAGGCACCTGAAAAACATAAGAAGGGTTTTGCTCCTGGAGTCGAGTGATTTAATGTATTCGTTTTATATAAAACTGTTTTTACAGGTAAAAATTTTAACAAGCAAGGTTTCTTGTGCTTAATTGTGTTTCCATAGATTGAGGCTGGGAAGACGTGGGCTAATCCTTTCCTTCTAACCGTTCAATTGGACGATATTATGTGCTCGAAATTTCCGGATATCTCTTCTTTATTTCGTATCGAAATTAATTCCAACTTCAAAAGTCAGACAGTAAAGGTGGGTGTAATCTAGTTTTAAATATGAACGTGTTTTTGTTATAAAGGCATTTACAGGTAACAGAAGCTGTAGAAGAGCTTGTTATTAAATATGATGTTAAAAAGGAATTGCAAAATATTATTACTCAACGGAGTATGGATGAATACAATAAAGGTAAAGAGTAACATTTTAAGCTGTGGTATAGTATGTTTGCATGTTTGTGTCTATTATTTGGTGTTTTCGTTGAATCACCAATTTCTATTTTTTGTCACGAGCTTATCGGTCATCAAATAAAACAGCTTTGTTTTCAGTTAGGGTGCATATAAGTAGCGTGATTCAAATATTCGTGTTATAAGGTATAATGAATGGTAAGAGGGGAAAAAGGAAGTGGTTATTTTCGAAATATTCTCCCTTTATTTCAACACATTTCTCGCATATTTTAATAAGTGCTTTGATACCATTAAAATAATAGCCTGGAGATTTGTCTTAGTTAAACTTTCCCGCAAATCTGATTTTAGTTTGACAAATAAAAAATAGTCACTTCCTCGAAGGCGCATTCCTTAAACAGCAGTCTTTGAAATAGCAGCAATATCTACGGGCGCATTATCGCGTAGGAACAGTACTTTTCAGGACAGTTCTCCTACCTCTTCTCGACAATGGCTTTACGTAACCCTCGTAGAAGTTCAAAATATGTGGCATTTACAATGGTATTACGTTCTTTGAAGTCTAGCAGCAGAATACCTTCAGTATTCCAGAAAACTGTTGCCATGATCTTTTTGGTGCGACCTTCGTTTTTTGGCACTGGCTCTCCGGGGCGATGCCACTCTATTGAATCTCTTTTGGGCAAGGATCTTGGTAAACAACCAAAAACGACCACACTACATATGTCCCTCAACGTTTTACCAATTTAAAATGCCAACAAGAGTTCAAGATAAGAATCATAATTTAGCACATTGCTCAGCAAGTAGGACTCCACAAGAAATAAATTAAGTTGTGAGGTTCGTTCTTTAACACGTTGAATACCACAATTAGGATAAAAGCTTTCGTGAGAGAATTACGTGTTAAAATGCATTTGTCGGGGGAGAGCTTTTAAATGGGGGCCACCGGTGGTGATCTGCTTCAAATTAACTGGGATCACTTTTTTCCGTACTACCAGATCATGTGGAATATTCTATCCTATTTTAATTGTTTAATTTGGAATAGTATCTTTTATATAATACAAGATGGAACTTTCTGTCATTTGAATTACTGAATAACAATCGCCATATAATTTTCATAACATAATTTCAGGTCTCAATACTTTAAGTGCTATTTTTCTGTTCGATAAGCCCATATCCTTGTAATCATTGATTTTGCCTTTTTCTTCAGTCCTTAAATAAGTCCCTTCCGCCATTTTACATGGGGTACTAAAAGACCGAAAACTTTGAAAACGATCCCAAAAATTATCCCCTTAGCTTAGATAAAATTATAAAAGCCATCTTAATATGATAAATGATAATGGGAAAGGTGCAGTTCAATTGTTAACTTGCTAATAATCAAATTGAAAATGTACTTTTTATTATTATTTTATTACAAACACAGAATTTTTAACATCTAAAAACTTTTACGTTATGAATTTTTCTTTTTCAGTATTCCGGTTTTTACTAAAAGTGAAGTGGGGCCTATGGGCTTTGGAAAACCTCCACTTTCCGTTAGGTCATAAAAAGCGTATTCCTTTCGCTGCTTTCGATATAACCGACCTTCTAATGCGTAGACTGCAGCAAATTCGATTTTGGTTATTGTATGCAATTCAATGTGTCCACTTCCATTTAATGACACACGTCCTCCAATCAATGGGTCAACAACTCGGTAAAAAAATACAAAATTGTGAAAATTTAATTGAAATGAAATCCGTTCACGAGTCGTACATAAAAACTGTATGCGAACACTGTTTTATTGGAAAAAATGGCGTCGACATTAAAATTGGAGTAGAACAGGTTATTGTTTTGTGTAATATTATTATATTATTTTCTACAAATTCTTTGTTTACAGTTTCTAAACTTAGTTTATGTTTTGAGAGTGGAATGGCAAAATTATGTTCGAGGAATCGAAACTGGTGACATTGATGACAGCGACAGTGGTGGAGAAAATGGTCCTAATTATGTTTTAACATCACAAATTGAAGCTATCGAGAATACATACATTCGATGCCATCAGTATATGGCGAAAGTACTTAATAACGAAGTTTATATAAAGCAAAACACATACTGTAAGTTGTGCAAATTAATTAAGAGTCAATAACTACTTTTACTATTGTAGTGTCCGGGTTAAGTGCAGCTTTTAATACAAGTATGCCGTACTGAGATATCAAAACAACCAAAGATGGAAATGTATTTTTTGCCATAACAGCACTATGCTAACTGTGATTTATTGTTATTAGTATACTTTTTTATATTTTTATTAGTATTATTAACACACAATGATACTTTGAATAATCTGCGGTGTTGTACATAGACGTTTATTTTGCAATAATGAAATTAACGTTTACAGTTATGTATATAACACAACATTGTCTGTTTATTAAAAGAACTAGAGATCACATTGGCTAAAATAAATTGATGAATTGATGAGAAATGATTTCATATTTTTACCTTTGCGAATACTTCATTTGATGTTGTATCAGAATTTAGTGTAGCTGGATGCACGCGCTCTGATAGTCTAATTGAAAGATGAATCATGAGTCAATTAAAAGCAGATGATATCTATGACATTGTGGGTTGTCAACAGCAGCATTCTTCAAGAACTAGAGCATCTACTACATCTGCACAGCAACTCTCTACGTCGAAGATCTGAAACCGCAAATATTTAGAGGTACTGTTCAATTTCATTTCATATTTTCAGTATGAGCACCTAAATTATAATTTCCAACTATAGGTATACTGGGATGTGATGTGATGGGTTCGGCTCCAAAAATTGTGTTCTTAGTAGCTTCACTGGATATTGCTATCATTTCGATATATATTGTGGAAAAGGAAATGAAAGGCAGGAGATTCCACTGGGTTCATATGTTATTTGAAACTCCTAACTACTGTAGAGAATCCTAGAAATCATTGCGTATTTTTTGATAACCTCTTCTCGACTTTGACTTTGCTCGTGACTTTGAAAGAAAAAGGTTTCCGACCTAGTGGAACAATAAGAGAGAACAGAATAAATAAATGCCCACTGCAATCATCTAAAGCAATAAATAAAAGAGAAAGAGGAGTATTTGACTACAGCTTTGATAAACGTAATAATGTGCTTTGTGTAAGATGGAAAGACAACAACGTCTGTACGTATGATGATAACGAATTATGGTAACTTCGAACCGGTTGGAAAAGTGAAAAGATGGGCAAAAGAGGCAAGAGATAAAGTTTTCGCGGCAACCTTTTTCAGACCAACAAGCAAAATTTCGATTTGGAAATCGTATATTCTATCGCCCTTTTCAATATTATATTAGTGTGGATGGTGATCGCTGTTTTAACATTAGAAAATATAAATTGAAGTATTGTTTTTTGTATTATTTTAATATGTCATAATAAATTCCTTACAGTTTTTTTAAATTTCAATGGCTTCAATAGTTGTTTTTTTTATTGAATTTTTGGAAAGTACCTATTTCTGGGCCATTTTGATCGCAGGATGTGTTGAGAACTGTTGAGCTGTTGAGACGTAAACCCTTACAATCTAACCCATAATCATGTTGTCCATAACGTTTTATACTTTTTATAGACGTACTACCACAGGTAAAAATTGACATGATGAGAATTTACCAAAATTCTTTTTTAGTCAATAGAAAATCGGTTTGTAGCAAAATTAACGTTTTATTTACAAATTTACATATATATATCTCTAACTACAAAATATAAACTAATATGAAATTAAATTTTATAGCTTAAATACTGCCTGAAAGCCTCCAGCAGCCATCTATTAGCGATTCAATTTCCATGATTTGAAACTTAGCGTAAACAAAGAGCACCGATTTGTCCAATTCGCTATTCCTATGTATCCGCTTCTTTACTTTCATAAGCCTGCAAGTAGACAAAAATGCATACTTATTATTTGATTTGATGATAAAGGATTGGAACCTTCATAGGAGTAAAAAACAATAAAAAAAAAGATAATGACTAGATTTAACAACTAAGAGTTACGAATTTTCATTAATGTAGTGGCTTCCCATTTGCAGTTGCAGACATAACTAGGGAATTTTGAAATGTGAATGTTATCGGTACTTTCATAAAGACCCGTCCCTTCTCTCTTGGGTACCAGAGAGAGTTGTAGCAAAAATCAGGGAGCTTATTGTAGTTATCGATTGTCGATATTCGGTCAATTTCTAATACATATTTAGCAGAACGTGCGAAGCAGTTTCTGATACAAAAATTAACTTTTATCTATAATAACTTAAGGGGGGTTCTGATTGATTTTTTCTTGAACGAGTTTTTCAAAATTCAAAAATTTCCCAAATTATCTTGAAGCGTGTTTTGTCAAGCTAATTCAGACCATTTCATCTTTCATCTGAGTAACAGGACTTTGTTGTAAATATGGTTTTATTACATTGTAGGACACTCTGGCCTTGGGAAACCCTACATTCCAAAATTTCAACCGTACAAAACATAAGCGTTTTTGAGAAGGTCCGCAAGTCTTGCAAGGAAGAAATTGAGAGAAATACAGAAGCAGAAAATGAGCCCCTGGAAGAAGAGAAGATTCTCGTCACTATTTGGAGTATCATCGCTTATGGGAAAGTAATAAAATTTTGGACGTTAACGTAAAATCAGCATTTTGCTAGGCTTGGGCAGGAAAAGCACCAGGGTATGAAGAGGGAAGCGCAGGAAGAATGGAAGTTGACGCTATTAGTGAAATGTTTTCCCGACTAGCGGAACTGAACGGTATAAAATAGGTAAATTATATTAAAGATGGTAGCAGAAAAATGTTTAAGGCAATATTAAATTTGAACCCTTATAATGACGTTGGAGGAGAAGGCGTCGGTAAATTATTGAACAATGTAATAACAAATTCTATAGAAGAAATGAAAAATGCTGTTTGGGCGACATACTTTCACATGAGTTCCATGGACGACAATTCACAGCACATGCACTGTCCAAAGGGAGAAGATAGTTGGTATAAGTAGCGAGGTGCAGAAGCAAAAAGCGAACTTCATTTATTCAAACATAATCCTCCTCTCAGCAAACCTGTTTTAAACGCCATTAAACCTGTATTTTTCTTAAGTATTGCCTAGAGGTAGAAACGCATCCAGACAAGCCACAAGACGCGCTTCTCGAGGCTTCCTCGCCTGACCTTTGAAGCTTTCCTTACGAAATGTAGAACAAAATAGCGTCGAAGCAAAGTGTTGGCACTTTTCAGTAGCATCAGATATTTGTAAACACGGATGTACTTTTTGGAAAAATTTTTAATTTCCGAAGTTTTGTCGGAGGAATGAAATATTTTTTTTGTGATTTAGAAATGTTTAAATTTGTTTACAACAAAACTGGCACTAGCAGCGTTGACAAACAAGTGACACTTCCAGGCTTCAAGACCGAAATTTTCAAACATTGCACAAAGGCTTCTTCGCGACTCACTTCCGAGGAAATCTCATCCACAGAAATGTAATGTTCTTTAAGAATCTAATTTACTTTTCTGTTTCAAGTGTTATTTGTCCCGACAATGGACCGTGGATGCAACGGTGCAATATATTTGGAGACAAAAATCCATTATTATTAATAAAACTTATTTAAAAAAATTGTTATGCAATTTTTTACCTAAAATTACAATAAACTTATTGAAAAAACCACACTTCGATATTTTGTTTCCTTTCCGAGCAAAAAAATGTACCATTTTCCAGCGCTCTAGACCAAAACTTCCCCTTAAACAGTCTTCGACTCAATAAAAAATTTAAGATGCGCTCGCGAAGTCATCATCCGCAATAGGTCCCCAAAATTTGTTGAGTATCCATTTTTATAGATCAGAAATGGAAACTACATTGTTCTTACTGAAATTATACACATTTTATGTATATTGCTTTTTTCTGTCCCTCCTGAATCATAACAGGAAATATATCTCTTTCTAAAAGTCTTACAGTCGGTAGCCAAGAGATTGAGGCACAGCTCTGACTTGCTGTTCTGAAAACATGTGATTGATTCGAATAAAGGGCACGGTGATTTATTAGGGTACCAATTGTTGAAGCAATTTAGCTGACGAGAATTTTACTTAAGTGTGTATGACACCTTGACGTGTCCGTTTTGCTTAAATTGAATGTTTAAACTGTTCAGAATGTTGGTCTAAAGGGATTTTTTTCAAAATTTGAAATAGGTACAAAGTTACAACACTCTGAGGGGCTCGAGCAAGTAGAAACTGTATTTGAAACTTAAACGTGATTTTCTCAAAACTAAATTTTTTGACCTTACATCCAGTAAAACTTTGACGCCATTCATCCGATTAACTTGATTTTACAGTCAAACCCTTTAACACGTAGACTGCCGTGCCGATCACCGGTGACCAGCATTTAAAAGCTCTCTCACGACAAAGGCATTTTAACATGGAATTCTCTCACGGAAGCTTTTAAGCTAATTCCGGCAGTCAACTCGAACTTCCTCTTACTCGAATCTTTCCTTAAATCGAAATTTCTGTACTTTCTGCAATATGGCACTCCCTTGGATTTTTTCATAAATCTATAATTCCCTTAACTCGATTTCACTGGCAAGTGCGCTTTCCACTAGAGAGATTTGACTACACTATACTCTTTATCAACAAATAGTCTCTAAAATATATCGCCTAGAATTCAACCCATTTTTTAAGGCAGCAAAACCAGTTGGATGTTGCATCACACAAATTTCATACCAAAAAAAACTTATGGATTAACCGGCAACATTTGTAACTCCCCTTCTCTAAAATTTCCATCTGCCTAAGCTGCGCTGTGTGCATCATAGCGTTATCCCCCGAGCTTAGGCAATAACATAAAACTTGATGAGAAAATCTTGTCATGTCTTCCGATATTATAAAATTTAAATATTCAAATTCGTTATATTTGAATTATGCCAATTCTAATTGATCCCCCACTCTTAATCACAACGAAACAAAATTATAAATTTAACAATCACACTATTACTCACCTGCTGTGCAATTTGAAGTAATGTATTAAAAGTGGCTTTGCCTGTTTGTTTCACCATTCCAAGGAAGATTTTCGTTTCAGATTTGGTTAAAAGTTCAAATGGTGGACCAAATTCCACAACTTGACCCGCATCCATGACCAGAACTTTGTCCGAATCCATTACAGTATTTAAACGATGAGCTATCGTTAGCACTGTACAATCCTTGAACTTGGTTCTTATGGTTGTTTGTATTAGAGCATCAGTTTGAGGGTCAACGTTTGCAGTTGCTTCATCCATTACCAAAATTTTGTTCTCTCTTAGAATTGCACGCGCTAAACATACAAGTTGCCTCTGCCCAACACTAAAATTACTCCCACCCTCTGTAATTTTGCTCTGCAGACCGTGTGGTAATTCTGATACTACTTCCTTCAGCTTTACCTGTACAATTCTCGGTATAATTTGTTTCTTTAAGTAAAAAGTGATAATAACTTACTTCCTCCAAAGCTTGCCACAACTTGCTATCAGAATATTCATCGAACGGATCAAGATTATAGCGCATGGATCCTGAGAACAATACCGGTTCCTGGGGAATAATAGACAGTTTTGTTCGTAAGTCGTGAAGTCCTATCTTATTTGTATTAATTCCGTCAATGATTATGCGCCCTTCAGTATACGATAGCTTAAATAAGGCGTTAATAAGTGATGATTTACCAGCTCCTGTCCTTCCTACTATGCCAACTTTCTCACACGGTAAAATTTCAAATTCTAAAGATTTCAAAACCGTTTCTGACTCAGGATCAGGAAAATATCTGAGGGACAGGCGATCAAATTTTATACGACCTTCAGAAGGCCATTCCTTTGGAGGTTTTTCATTCGGAGGAGCTTCTAATTCCCCTTCGGTTTCTATATTGTTGTAATCTACAACTCGTTCAACAGCTGTCATGGTATTTTCTAATTCAGCAGATTGTCTCATTCCCCACTGCACCATACCAGTCATCCCCATCGCTTGGGTTATAGCCAGACCGACATTTCCACCACTCCCTCCCCCCATTATGAAGAAGCTTGCAGTGACTATAGCAATAAAGATAATACAGAAGCAATCCAACCAAAAGCCAAAAGCTCTGCTGGTAGATATGAACATGTAGAATGCAGAGCTGTGAAAATTTTGATGATTATCAAACTCTTGTATGAGAACAGTCTGAGCGTCATAGGCTCGAATCGTTGACAAGCCCATTAGAGAAGCCGCAAGATGAGAGTAAATTGGCGAACGTGCTGCATTAAATATACGTTTAGGCTATATTTTCATGTAGAATTTTATATACTTACTGACAGCCTCCATTCGTTTAACGTTCCTCGAAGTTTTGAGGTAAAAATCCCTTAAGTGGTAGAAAATTATCCCCAAAACAAGCGTAGGAATCATTAAATAAGGGTTTACGATTGCTATCACAATAACAATACCACCAAGTTGCAAGAAAATCTGGATGACATCCATCATGACGGACGGAAGGATTTCATCTACTTGACCCATATCCTTAGAAAATCTGTTCAAAATTCGCCCTGAAGGATTAACGTTAAAAAAATACATTGCAGCTCTCGTTACGCCGTTAAACATAGCATTGTGTAAATTCTTTGAAGCTGTCATTGCCACATTGAAGAACAGAAAACTTCGAGAAAGTGTTACCAAGATAGTTGCGACAACAATTCCAGTAAAAATATAAATATCTATAGAGTCATTTCCTTCCGTCTTTGAAGTAATTTTTCTCCACGTTTTTAAGATTTTCTCGAAAATTCCCAGAGTTTCAGTTGCGTTTTTCACACTTTCAATATCTGAAAAGTCAACAGAAGGTGTAGTGGAATTGGGCTGCTCTTCTTCATACATATCATAATAGTCTAGAATTAGCTTCTGAACTGGTGCTGAAACGTTTGCTGCTTCGGCGGCTTGTAAACTTTCCTTCTTGCTAACCCTGTAATTAATTTAAATAAAAATTACGTAAAATATGTAATATTTAGAGCGGCTCTTTTACTCACCAATAATTCAGGAAATAATCGCCACCTGATGCTAACAATTGTGCCAGAATACAAAAAGATATCATTATAGCAAAAAGACAGAATCCTCCGCCTGCCTTAAAGTATTTGCTATATAGAGAAAGTCCAATTGAACCATGTTCCTGAGATTCTTGCACTTGAAACTGCTCTGCTTCAACATTTTTGTCTTCAATAGAAGCCATAGAAGTTTCACTATTTTGTCTTTGATGCAATCTACTTCCGGATCTAGACTTGTGCAATTCATCCTGTGCCTCTTCTTTGTCAGGATCAGCAAGAAGTTGTGCAAAGTCCAGGCCTGAGTCGCGTAGGCTTTCATATGTACCGACTGCACTAACTTTACCATGTTCTAATATTACAATTTGATCGGCATGTTGTAGAAATTGCAGTTGGTGTGTAACTAAAACGACAACTTTCCCATGAAGATAATCTCGCATGCATTGATCGAACAAATGGCGCCCAACGTGCGTATCAACTGCACTTAAAGGATCATCGAGTAAATATATTGAACTCTCTCTGTAAACAGCTCTGGCTAAGCTGATTCTAGCTCTTTGTCCTCCAGACAACGAAGCACCTCTTTCTCCCACAATAGTTTTATCTCCGTATGGTAATAATTCGAAATCTCGTTCTAGGGCGCATTTCTTAACAACTTGTTTGTAACGTTTCCTGTCCATTTCCTGGCCAAAGAGGATGTTTTGTCGTACTGTGCCTGTAAAAAGCCAGGGTTCCTGGGAAGCATACGATATTGTTCCATTCAATTGAATACTTCCAGATTCTATGGGCAGCTCACCAAGTATCGCTTGAATTAAACTGTAAATAGAAAATTATTCAGCAACAAAGCAGACATATCATATAAGTATATTTTAAAATCCAATAACTAAAAACTTCCAACGAGTGAATCAAAGTCTATGTTTAGTTAGTGCTTATGGTTTAACTGGTCTACGTAAGTGGTTCAAATATAAATGGGAATTTGAAAAAAGAGAAATCGACGACCGCGGTCTTTGCTTAAAGGGGTGACCAATTGGGGGTTAGCTATTTGTGCAGCTGTCGTGTGAGAAATAATGATGACAGAACAAGGATTGCCCGTGTCGATTACGGAACGTATTATTATCAAATTTCTTAACAAAATCTGCGGAAATTTATAACAGATTATATGCTCAGATCGCCATACAATCCTGACCTCAGTCCATACGATTTCCATCTCTTCCGGCCCCTCAAGAAACGTTAGGGTGGCGAATATCTTGCAAGCAGTCAATACTTATGGAGAATTGAAGAGCTCATGCAACAACTGGAAGGAAGCTTCCAAAATGCTTGCAAAAATGTGTAGAGATGCAAGGAGACTTCTTCGAGGAGGTTTAATGATTAGCCTATTCATTTTAATCAATTTTTTATTCGAAAAATTCGCATTTATATTTGAAGCACCCTCGTACATTATTTAAACTCTATTATGGGAGGAGGACGACCAAAAAACCTTCAAGTGCCGTCAAATCACTCGAAAAGCATTAGGATGTAAATACTTTCTTTAATTCTAAAAATCTTTCTCCTGATAGGCTTTCTGATCTGCATAGATCGGGTGCCTGCTATAGACTCATTCTTCCAAGACTTTATAAGATCATTTTACAAAACATTATTTGCGGCTTTTAGTGTCCATAAAAACTAGTTAAAATATTTTTAGTTTTGCGGAAAAATTGTATTTAAATTTCTTTATCTTTCAGGTAATCGAAACCCATTTATCATTTAGTTTTCTCAATGCCATTGCTAAGGAAGAGTTAAGAGGTCGTTTTTCGTGTTGTGAAATAAATGTTTTTTTTTCATTTTTGTTTTATGTAAAAATACTAATGGCACTATTTATTTTAGCTCCAAAAGTAAAATCTTTTTAATCAACAATAGTAATTATACTACACATTTTCAATTCTTTTATAAAGGCATACACAAATGCTTTTATACAAGAACTACTACAAGAAATTGAGATCCAGGTAGATAAATACTATTTCGGTAGTAAAGGTGGATTAAAATAACCTTTTTGCTTCTAAATGCTGTAACTTAGAAATATTATTTATCAATTCAAGAACACATTTATCAATTTCCATGAAAATTAATTAATTGTAAACATATTTATTAATGGAATTTTAAACATTGTTGGAATATTGATAAGTGTCTATATTTGGTATTCATATAAAATATTTACGTTAAGCAATTTATTTACTCTCATTGAACTTGACACACTTAATTATCATCAAAAATACAATGACACATTCTGTGTGATACCTAAATATAATTTTTAAAAGTTTTATGGAAATTTGGAAATTATGTTGTATCATGTGCTTTAGGATTTGTTCAACGTAATCTTCTAATAAACTAATGTTTTTAAGTATTTCTATATTATGCTATGGGCAAAAGAGCTTTATCCTAGCTTGTTTCATCGATTTCAAACGAATTCCATAACTAGGACAATTTTAGAGTGGTGACTTCAGGATTCCAGAAGTCATAACAAAAGGATGACAGGGATTATGGCTGTCATATAAGTGGGGATTTTATGATATTGCTATATCAATCAGTTGATGCAAGAGAAAATTATCATTCCATTCGCGAATTCGTAGAGGTCGGATGTCACCACTGCTAGGGATGCCAGAATCTCCTACCTGTTTTGACTTAACAGCATCCTACTTCATTAGGTGGGAAATAGTTTTAGATCGAGTTTTCTTTTTTATTCGTTTTATTCCGTAAAATTGTGATATTTTGGAAAATAATGCCTTATTTGTAGTTTATAGTCATAATTTTTGGGCTACCTCCAAATGGAGTATCGTAACTGAGCGTAAACCGCTTATGCCGCACATTGCATGTTAAATGTTGTAACGGGATGTGGCATTTTGCAATTCACAGGCATAGACAATTTTGTAAAGTAAACTATGACAAGGGAAGCACATGGTGGATTTTTAAACAGAAATAAAGAGTTAAAATAAATGTTAAAGTTAAGTGAAAATAAAATCCAGGTGTAACGAATTCTCTCAGTCAAAATTCCCATTTATGTGATAAAGTCTTAATGCAAAGATCGTAAGAAAATATTACATAGTGAAAGCGATAGTGGATAATTAACCACAGACGATTCAGAAGAAGAAGCTATAACTAATACGGCAGATTTTACGTTACCTTAATCCCACAAGTAATATGGTTTTTTCTTAGAAGGTCTTGAACTACGAAGGAATACAATGTCAATTCACATCTGTTTGTTTCGACAGTGATAAGTATGAACGTAGAGTTAGTTTCACCACAAATCAATTTACATACTGGTTTGAATATTGTGCGATCATTTTTAAAGAAAAAGACGTCGGACGTTTTGTATGTTGACTTGTAGGACACCAGTATATAAAAAAATTGTTACCAAGAAAATATTCTATTTTTTGATATGGAAATTAAACTGAACTAATGTTGTTTCAAGTTACTTGACTTCATTCAATATATTTCGTTACTATTCGATAATATTCAAAATAAAGTATCAGACAAAATTGTTGTAATAATAAATATTTTTAAGGGTCCTCAGAACATTCAGAACATGTGGACAATATAGAATTTCAACAGGAAATCTACTTTCTACAATTTTCAGCTATGCAAAATCAAAATTTAAAAGTATAAACCACTGAATAAAGCAATTATACTTATATGCAGTTAATAGAATTGCAACTCAATCAACTTACTGACAAAGAGTGGAAGCCAGGCATAGCAGTCTTAAAATTTTCATTTCACACTGGAGTATTTAATAATTATGTGATACCAGATATTAGGGCAGCATTAGTTAACTAAGTATATAAAAAAATCTTAAAAGCAATATATGAACTAATAATAGAACGTACCTGGATTTGCCAGCACCAACAGGTCCAATTATTGCTACTAAAGTCCCGGGTTGTACCCTCAAATTTATATCATCTAAAGTATACTCAGTAGATGCTGGATCCCACCTTGCTTTTAAATTTGAAATTATAATTCCAGCTTCCGACAAAGTTGCATGGTCATCAATTCTTTTCACAATTCCAGGTACCTTTGATGTACCCGCTTCTTCATCGCCATTTTCTGTTACATCTGTTGATAAAACTGATCCGTTCTTTTTCTGTGTAATCTGCGTCTCAACGGCGTCCTTTATCTTTGTTTCATCATAAAGCATATATTTCTGAATTCTTTTGACGGAAACTATCGTTTCTGCTAATTGTGATATACCTGAAAAAATGACAAAAAGAAACAATGAAATCTATACAACTTATTATAGAAAAATTTTACCTTGTGGGAAAAATACAGTCATGGTTTGTCGAAGAATATTGTAGTACGCTGTTATAACAAAGGCTTTTTCAGCAGTAACTATATGACCTAAGAGAGCGTAGGCAACAAGACTCGTAAAAATAGAAACCCGTGTAACGAACATGATAAAGGATAATAATATACCGCGAATGTAGGAAACGTAGCGTATTACACGAATTTCTTTTTTTCTTGCTAATGCAACCATTTTTCCGAACGGGATTTCCCAAGCGTACATTTTAATAACTTGAATGCCTTGAATAATTTCGTTCATAAGTCTAACACGCTCATCTGTTCGTAAGGCAGTTTTTAGACGAAGGACGGACGTTTTCTTTCCTAGAAAACCTTGCAGAGGTATAAATAGTAACATGAAGGCAACACCGAATACAGCAGCAATGCTAATCTAATTAAATAAATTAATTAAAAATAAATTCTATAAAAGACACATACTTCTCTATACATAAGATATGTAACCACAATAGTTTCCACTGGTCCTACCCACAAATAGTGCAGAAAAATTATAGATAAATCTAATCGTCCAACATCATTCGAAAGTAAATTAACAACTTGTCCTGCTGTCGTATCTCCAAGTGCCGTTTTACTTAATCTTAAAGCTTTTCTATAGATCATGCTGCACATGGCTACACGTAATTTCATCCCTAAATGAAGCTGACCCAACATAAATGGGTGCATAAATAATACGTTGATTGCACTGCATAGTACAACAGCTCCTGCGTTTATATATGCGCTATTTATGTTACCGTTTTTTGAAGAATAATAGGAAATTAATCCTCCTAAGAACAGAGGCTGAGATATTCTGGAAAATATGAAAATTTTAAATGTCAAAAATGTGAACATAAATATTTTGGATATCTAAAAGAATGCAATTTAATGCTTTACTAACCTAGTTATGATAACAGGCAGAATAATAAATATTTTTTTTTATTTGAGTTAATTCTTGAGGACCCTATTGGGCTCTCCAACAAAAGGGGCCTTAACCTTAAATGTCGGTCAATAGATAGGCGCCGATAAAGCAGAGGGGTTCGCCCCTAAAAATGTAGTAAATCTTTGCACAACACAAACTGCACAAAAACTTTTCTTATAGGTTACAATTTAAGTGCTAGTTGAATTGTAAGAGACGTGAAAATCATAAGATGGAAATAAACTCTAAATTATATCATCTGACCATAAGTAAACAGATTCTTCATTCTTTTATACTTCACTACTCTTTCCCTCATCGTAATTTTCCTAGATGTGAATTTGATGAGATGGAACCGTCGCGATTGGACTTAGCCCTTATCACATAATCCAATCTGAAGATAGTTAACCTGAAGCTCTTCTCAAATCAAGTATATTATGCCTTTCCACCACGAGTATTCTTGCAGCAGTATGCAATTTTCTGGGGAAGAAGTAAAAAAATGGGAAGATAAATCTCCTATTTCACGTGTTGTCCCTATGTTGTTGTTGCAATGTGCTTCTTTCTTCGTCTAGCACTTAATTTGAAACAAAAAGCAATGCATGCACACATTCATAGCCTCTTATTCAATGAATGTTAATACTGCTGCAAGAATACCGCTCTGGAAAGGTTAGCTGTGTTAAACCAGTTTGCATACTGCTTCAAGAATACACGTCTGGAAATTTTACACAAACGTTTTTGATCTGCTTTATAAATTACGACACGATTCTGAATGAAAAAAATTGTGGAAGCCTCAAAGAACAACCAAAAAAGGGCAACTAAATATTTTCAGCTTTTCTGCAAATTTTATTACTGTGTCTCACAAATAACGAAATTTTGAAAGAGAGGTGTATATATCCCAGTGTTAATGGATTATAATTTTGCTAACGAAACAGAAAGCAATTTCTATTAAAACTTTATAAATTGAGATGAAGGCTTTACCCAAAAAACAATTTTAAACTCGAATTTAAAAAAGTATTAGAATGACTTTAATCACACATCATAATTGTGGGCATTCAAAGTCTAAGTAAAGTAGAAAATAATAATTGTTTCTATATAATAAATTACCTTAGAAAAAATTCAAGTGACAAAAGTATTACACCGAGTAGTGCAATTTGCCACCCGAACACTCTAACTGTTGCCCGTAATAGACTTGGTTTTTTTCCCTTCTGTTTTTTCAAAAGTTCTTTTTCCCATGCTGCGCATAGTTTGTCTCCTAGATATTCTGCAAAAGAAATAAACACATTAAAGCCAAGGTAATAAAAATAAAATTATATACCATTTCAAATTCAACATCAACTACTTAAAAGACAACTGCAAACATTTCAATATCATTCACAATCTTTTCATATGACTTTTTTTTAAAAAAACATGTACAACCTTTTCAAATTCATTTGCAATTTTTTAAGATCAAGAACAACCTTTTAAAATTAGGACAGAAGTAATTTAACTTGAAAGAATTCATTTATTTTAGAAAATAACACTAAAAATAGGACAAAAGAATCAATACCATAATTATTTCCAAGGTCAATAACAAATAATTTTGCAGGTCTATGCTTTGTAGTAAAATTATATTCTGCAAGACTTATAAACAGATTTTAACTTAAAATGTTTTTTCAAAAAATTTATTTCCTATAATCTTACTGAATACCAAGCAATATTCAGTTTTTTATACGTTTACATACAGTTCTCAGAATGCATTGATTACAAAATACTTTTTAGTTTAATGTAATTATATGGAAAAAATAATAATATAATGGAGTATGAAATGAGGAACATATGTGCAAGCCAAATAATATCCATTTTAGCTTTATTCTTTTTTATTAATTATTACCATTCTTTACTTATTGGTACTGCTTCCCAAAAATTACTGGCATTTTATATAACGCATAAAATAACTTGGTTTACGTTGAAATAGTGTAAAGTCCAGTAACATTTGTAATCTAACTTACGTACTAAAATTTGTGGCTATGATTTTTAATGAGTGGTTTAAAATTTGTATACAAATTATGATATACTTTTCCATGCATAAAAAATTGTAGGTTTGTGACTTTTGGTATGAAGACAGAACCTCGTCTCAAATGAAGACATTTCAAAGGCTTGGTCTTTAGAATTAGAAGAAGAAAACGAAATATAAAGAAATGAAAATATGAATAGGTTAAAGAATGAAAGGTTTCTTTTTATTTATTTTTACAAAGCGGACGGTATTATCCTGATAAAATGCACTTGCCACCTTCATTACTGGAATATTACAACTCTGAAAGATTAGAAGAGGACTTGAGTAAGAGAAGCATCATATAAAAAATTGTAGAGCTACTTTAAAGTTTAATAATACATATAAAGTTTCTTTTTATGTAGGAGTATTTTTTATTAACAGGTTTCATGTCCTGGAAGAAAAGTGTACTTTTCTAGGCCTATGCTCAGTATGTTTTCTCAAACTTTTGTCTTGTTGTTTGATATTTGTTTTATATCTAGATATTTTAAATAGATACACACAAAGAAATTTAAAAAAAAATTGTGCTTACATATGATTCATGAATGTGTGGCAAAAGAAGATTTGATAGGATAATGATGAATTACATGTGATTCATGAGACAGAATACCTGTTAAAATAATAAAACATAAATGAAATATTGGAACAAAGAAATTTCATCTATTTATGTCAAAGCAACTAATATGTATGAATGAAATATAAAATAGATCGTGCTGTGGTTCATATTTCATGAGATCCCCACTTCAAATGCCATTAACAGTTACCTGTGGATGTTGCAGCAATTAATTAATTCCAAATCTACATTTATCAGCAGTAATTATAACATTTTTCAATAAATAGATGAACTTTATTATCTGTGTTCATGACTTCCAATGTGTCAATAAACGAAATTACAAGTCGAATGATTAATCTTCAAACATATTTACTAAAATATCAACTTTCAACTAACGAGATAAAATTCCAGATGTTACAAAATAGTATTTTTTTTTATCAAAAATAGAGAATTAGAATTCTTCTTGATAATTTTTTCTGAGTGATACAAAGAAGCTAAAGAGCAATCAATTATAGATAGTAAAAAATTATCATTCCATAAAATAAAAAACAAAGCCAATTATTTCTATATTTATAACTATCACTTCAAATCAAGGCTAAGAATACAATAAGACATATTCTAATTACACACTTTTACAAAATCCGGCAAAATAACTTCTCAGTTGGTGTTGTAAATGATACACACTATCAATCCGCCGATTCAATTAAAAACATAGAAACATAGAAGTATAAAGTGATCGGAGAAAAGGTCTGAGGTTATTGCTGTAGCAAGAAAAGGGCTTCTAGAAAAGTTTCGATGGAACAGGAGTAAATTCATTTCTAAACAAAAAAAAAAAAACATAAATCAGATAAAAAACTTATACGATCCGAGCAACTTCCAAAGGTCGTAAAACTGAAATTAATTTTCGAAAACCATTTCAAATCGATTCTACAATAGTTTGTAAGCGATACTGTAATGAATCATAAAAGTGACTCGATTTCGATTCACAAAAACTTTTATTATTTTGGAAAATTGAATAACATATGTAATCGATTATATCTCGAAAAGTGTATCGAAATCGAGTCCTTATGTACCAAATTTTGGTGAACACAAAATGGTTGAAAAAATAAATAAAACAATACCAATGAATTGAGAATTTTTTATACAATTTTAAATATGAATTTTATTCACAATGCGGTCGCAATAAAGGTTAAGTACTCTATTTTCAACTCAAAGAAGTCCAATCCAAAATCCCAACCAAATTCCAGGCTCACAATTCAGTATTGATACTCAATATTAATAATAAATTCAATTAATTATATTAATTTTTCAGTTAGAGAGAAATCTTTTTTCGTTTCTCTTATTAGTAAAGAATATTTTTTTTATTAGAGAAACAAACATTATCTGCGTACTTAGAGATTTAAAATGCCACAATGCAGTGTATATATTTATGTAAATATATTAGGTAATGGAAAAAAAATTCTCGATCGTTTTTTACAAAGTTATGAAACAAAAAAAATATCTACCAAACAGTATTTGAAATGGGTGAATTTCTATAAGGCAATAAAAACCTCTTAGAACTTGATATAGAAGAAAATGATTTGCTCAAATGTGCAAGGGTAATTTGAAAAGTAACTTGGTTTGGATACATGGCGCCAGTAACAGTTGAATGTACGCCGCGAATAACGTTGTAAACGCCATGAAAGCTATTAATTAAATTGTCGAAAGCTTTCGGTTTTTGTACAGTAATAGCACCATTAATTTAAGTCATATCAGTAACATTAGAGCTTAATGAAGTGCTAAAATATAATGTTGGTGATGTGATTTAAATTAATAGTACCTGGGTGACCGAACTTGCTCGTGAAAACGAATTTTTCCATGTAAATTTTATCGAAATCGTTAGAGCCATTTCCGAGAATCCGATTACAAATATACAAATATTGCCCGTTTAATAAGATAGGATTAATATTTCTATACAAAAAGTGAAAGCTTTCGACAACTCTGCTCACAACGTTATTCCTGGCGCACATTCAATTGTATATGTGACCGCTTACCCAACAAGATATGTAGCCATTCCCATTACTGAACTAGTTCTGGAATCAATTACGATAAAGTGGAGGTAGGTACTTACGAAATATATTACAGAGGCGATTACATTTATCATTGGATGTCATAGGTAGTAATGAACTACTAAATGCAATGCAATGACTTCTAGAACAAATTATGCCATTTTATTTTAAAAACCTGTGAAGAGTACACCAGTTTGCATTCTTGCTTCTAGAAAAATATTATTAATAAGGTCCTCAGGCTGTGGAGTGTCAGGTCGCGCCTGGCAGATTGCCTCTAGTTTCACCACACACTAGGACTGAAATCGCCGGATCGGTCAGTTTATTTCTTAGCAAAATGGCCATTATTATAGAATAATAAGCGCTCTTTGTATCCCTTCTCTCGAAGTGCCCTACCCAAGAAACACTTCGATTTCACTTGCCATAAAGCATTACAAATTCTGCTACAAACTCTTCCTTTTTATTTATTCGCAATAATTTAATTTAGAAAATTACACAATGCAAACGAAATATGGAAATATTGCCTCAATCTTTTTCATGGACTGTGGGAAATATCAAAGTTGTTTGAAATCCTGCTTGAAAGCCATGGACGTCAATTTTTGCTTCACACACGGTTATCAGTTTCGATGATCTGGCGATCTGTACGTGTGTGTTGAAATTTTCCGGCCGTGGCCTGCAGGCGGACTGTAGGTGGATGGTCACTATAAGGTTTGAATTCTCCACAATAAGATTTACCTATACAGAAAACAAAAACTCCCGAATAATTATTGCCCTAACCTTAATTGGCACTCCAGTACTTACCAAAACTTTTGAACTTATTTAATTAATTAAATTATTTGCTCAAAAGTATTTCAATAAAACAAAGACCTAATAAAAAAATATATAAATTAGTTTCGATATACTATCAATATAATTCTGTCTGCCCGTTGCTCATAAACGAGATATTGACCTTCAATGTGATAAAAAGGTGTCGAAAGTGTCAATTTTGAATCAATAAACAAAATTAATCCAATTATATTAGACAATATTTTGTGATTAAAAATTTGGCTTAGAAACAATATGCACATGCCAATGCTTCGCACCATTTGATAAAGTTAATTTGAGAATTGATAACAATTGATGTACACTAAGTAATGAGTAATATTTTCAAATTTTGTCATCCACCCGACAGCTTGTAACTAGTCACTCTGTGAATCAGTGTGACCTTATTATCCATTCATTATCTGTGGACAGCCTTCTGAATATTTTTTCTGTGACCTTTAAACTTGATTTCAATTATGAGTTTTTGTCGTCAAAAGACGCGTACAATGCCTTTAAACTATTAAGTACTTCAAACAATTCAAATTAGGAAACATAAAATGAAGAATACACAATATTTGGGAAAGAAATAAATTGCAAGCAATTTAACGAGGGTTTAATACATAAAGACTTACAAATATTTTTAATATCAATAAAACACTGCCAATTCGTACATCATTCTATTCTGCACATAAAGAAGACATATCTTTCGTATTAAAAATTTAAACTCGGCAAGAAGTACGCCGCGTAAACTAATCTCTTACAATAAATATCAATCACATTTATTCAAAAAAGAAATAGGCAAGAATTTACGCCTTATTTATTTTGATCGGTATCAGCCAGTTGTGGAGTGAACTGATAAAAAATACGGCAGGATTTTTAAGTGCAAAATTATCTTCCACATACAATTATAGCCTCTTGAAAAGTTACGATAAAGTTTGAGAGCAAATAAAACTTTATGCGTACAGAAAATATGAATTATAATTTAAAATTTAAAAGTGGGATCCAGCATCTACTGAGTATACTTTAGATGATATAAATTTGAGAGTACAACCCGGGACTTTAGTAGCAATAATTGGACCTGTTGGTGCTGGGAAATCTAGGTACGTTCTCTTATTAGTTCATATATTGCTTTTAAGATTTTTTTATATACTTAGTTAACTAATGCTGCTCTAATATCGGGTGTCACATAGTTATTAAATACTCCAGTGTGAAATGTAAATTTTAAGACTGCTATGCCTGGCTTCCACTCTTCGTCAGTAAGTTGATTGAGTTGCAATTCTATTAACTGCATATAAGTATTAATGCTTTACTCAGTGGTTTATACTTTTAAATATTGATTTTGCATAGCTGGAAATTGTAGAAAGTAGATTTCCTGTTGAAATTCTATCTTATCGAAATGTTCTGAATGTTCTGATGATAATAATAGTAATAATATATTTTTACTTACTTAGGAAAGACATTGTAACCAATTTACCTTTCCTTTGCGTATTTATACCAAAAAACATCGTGAAGATCACCTATTTTTGATCGTAATTACGGATGTTATTACTGAACTGCACAATAATCTGGTTCTAATTTTGACATTTTTATAAGTGATGTGATATCGACAAGCAATGTAATATGCATTTTTCAACACCCATACCTGAAGGGTGTCATAAATATTTACCATTAAATCGTTCTTTGTTGATCTGTATCAACACAAAAGAACACAACAATTTAAATATGAAATATGATGGCGAGGATTGGGATTGGAAAATCTATATGAATGTTACTATTTTCAATTCCTATTTTATGTTAGAATAGTGCCCCAAACAGATTATAGTGAAATATGTAATTTCATTTGCGTAGGATCAAGAAGGTCTTCAAAAATGCAAATTTCTAGAAAAAGATGGTGAATAAAAACATGTTAGAATAACCATTTTCTTATACCGTGATTGCAATACATATTCCATGCTCATTATTACATTTCATTTTCGATTAAATTCCCAGATAAGCCAAGTAAATGCTTGTTAGACCTTCAAAGAACAAATTTACACTTTAAAGACCAACTTGTAGAAAAAATTCATTTACAAATAAATTTTTATACTTGGTTATAAATGCTTGAGCACCTTTCAAATCTCAAAGATAAGAATTGTTGGCATTTATCTCTCACTTCTTATTTACTTTTCGTGTTAAATTTTAGTCATTGTTTGTAAACACTACGATAAATTAATTGTCTGCCTGCTGCTTACAATTTATTTAGCAACGGTTTAGAAAATTGATATGGGAACCAATATCTCTCTTTCCACCTACTCACTATGAAACATTATTTTAATTCTTGTACGTTACTCAAAACGATAAGGAATTCTTAATGAATTTCATTATTCACTTAGTTTATCTAAATAAAGCGAATAAGACAAAAACAACATTTGATTATACGTCGGGTAATATTTACCTGGCTTACAAAATCGGTGGTAATAATCTATTTGTGATATAATAAAATATGATTAGAACCGAATAGGGAATATTTTTAGGTACATGAGACAGAGGAAGTTGGTTTGGAGCATGCTATGTCCCCTGTTCCACAAAATGATGTGTTATCTAATGGTGATTTTAATTATGATGCTTTAAATCATAGCTACATAACTGAATGTAGAAAATTTTGCAACACTTTGCCCTTTGCTCACCTTAAACCAGGAATAACTTTATTTTCCATTTCCCTCTCAATCACCAATTTACAACTAGTCGTAAAAATACACTATTTTCATTATCATACAGTTCTGACTTATGCATTAATGTAAAAGGATTTTTGCATCGATTCAAAGCTTGCCGTTTCTTTAATAGTCTACTTTATGAGCCAACACAGATTCAATGCACTCCGCTGTACTGCACTGCTTTGGCTTAGCCAGATTTTTAAATGTACTGCATACTGCATCAGCTGATTTTTGTTTACAAGCGCAACTACTCGTATTGTTGCAAATTAATCAGCGATACTGAGGAGAGACTAACTGAATTAGTGAGGAAGAGTAAGTTCCTTCATAACAAATTCTTTGGACAATATTTTTAATTTGAATTTTCTAAGTTATGCCTTTAGTTTGACTAAATATGCAGACAACTATGGAATAAATGATTGAAACGTTTGTACAAAAAATATGGCCAAACCACTGGTTAATTAAAAAAGGAAAAAGCAATCGGTGAATTTTTTTGCAATTGGATTTAGTTGGGACTGTATTGAGGTTCGAAATCCGTCGCGAAAAATAAAAAATCGATTAATAAGATGGCAGGGGACTCCCTTCGCGGTGTAGTTTTGAAATAAAAATTACGCATAATTAATACAAAATGTATATAGAGAAGAATAATCGTTTCACATTCTGGCAGTCTTAGCGACTTGAGAACAAAACATAGCTGCAAAACAGTTTTGTTTACTTTATTTACTTGATTTTAGCAACGCTTTTGATCTGATAAATCATTCCATATTACTCAAACTTATTATACATTCAATTACTCATTATCTCATTATACTTAGTAGGAGTAGTTTTTAGCGTGAAGTTCGTCTGAGTCAAACGTTCTTATTAAAACAAAATCTGTAAGTCTCAGGTCTCGTTTAGCTTTGCCGTTCTTATTATTCTCAAAGGAAGTTAGCTCTCGTACCATGCGTAGAGTTCTAAGAAGTGTTGGATATAACGCCTCAATATTCAGAAGAAGGCCCTACGCAGATCAAGTCGATAAAACCAAAAAGCTTAGTTTTGTAAAACTATACCTACATAAGACAAGTAACTTTTGGGATAAAATAGTTTTCTCAGATGAGACCAAATTTTGTGTTTATTGGTCGGATGGTATGACGAAAGAAAAACACTCTGGCACTAGAGAACTTGTTTTTGTGAACGAAACAATGAAAAAAGAGCAACATTAAAATGTTCTAAAGGAGAACATGAAAAAGATTGTGGAGAAATTGGTACTAGGAAACGACTGCTACTTCCAACAAGATAACGATCCGCAGCACACTGCCGAAGTCGTTCGTTTATGACTTCTTTATAATACTCCTCACACTTTAAAAACATCACCCGAAACATAAGATTTTATTCCCATAGAGCATCTAAGGGATGTTCTGGATAAACGTATTAGACAGCATCACATTACATCTAAAACACAATTTAGAAATTTGCTGCAGGAAGAATGGAGAAAAATCGGTCCCGAGATAGCAAAAAAATTTCTCTACTCTATGACGAATGGAATACAGGAAGTAATTAAGCAAAAAGGGAATCAAACTAAATATTAAACTTGCTATAGTCACTGTTTTTTCTATTAATGGCGAATACTTTTGTCCGAAGGGAATATGAAGTAATACCGATATGTATAGTACTGAGTTGAATTTAATGAATGTTTCTGTTAAGTATTGTAATAAGGAATATGTCAATTTATTATTGGATTAAAACACAAATTATTTCGATGCAATATGTGAATAAATATTTCATGTAAGGCAGATCTTGATTGATGAATACTTTTGTCCATGAGTGTATTCGCATTATGCATGTCTACGAGTTGTATATTTTTTTATTTAGCCTTTTTACTATTTTTTACTAAAATTAAATTATATTAATTTACCTGATCTATGCTCTTTTAACGCTTGATACAAGTCCGAAGTATCTAGGTCTTTTTTTCGGCCCTTAAAAAATATTGGCATCGTCCAGCTATTAGAAAATTAAGTTAATCTTAGTTTTTAAAAATAAAACACAAAATCTTACCAAAACAGAAGGAATGAGATAGGATTAGCCCTTTCCCTAGGGTTTTGTGGTAAAGCTTTTGCTTTTACGGACTCCATTCTAAAATCCTTAAGTACTTATTGTCCAGTCTGAAAAAAAGGAAAGGAAATTTATTGCATACAATTCAATTTTATCAATCTTAACGGTTTCCGAGATAACGGCACTTAAAGATCTTTAGGTCACTGCTTGGCCACTTTAACTGGGACACCCTCTAAATGTTAATACCATTTTCAGCAGAGTACAATATGCAGAGTACCTCGCTGTAAGATGCAAATATGTTGCAGGATGATAGATCTTGTAGAAGCGAGTCATAATGGATTAGGAATAGGGAAAATTTTGTAAAATTAAAGAAAAGAGGATTAAAAAATTTGCTAATTTTTAAAGTTTGGAATTTTATAATTCAGTAAAATGCTTGAATTAAAACTTTTATTTTATTTTTGATATTTTTATTATTTTACAAATATTTATTCCCGGCGATTTTTATAATATTACTGATACTACTAAATCTATTTCAAAATCTTCCCGATATGATAAGAATTAGAACCTTTTTACTACTAACTATGTTTTTGACAATTTTAAATATTTACAAATTTCAATGTTTATATGAGCCCCATGTAAAGTTTTTCAAGGTGTTTGTGTCCAAAATCTATTGTGATGAATTTAATAAGCAAAATCAAAGTGTCCGCATAAATACATTTTCAACTAAATAAAATCAGACACTGCAGATTATACTGCTTACTAAAAGTATGCGGTCACTTATGATTTTTCTCTTTAAAATTGAATTCTCAATGAGTTTATTTTCTTTTAATTAAATAACTTTCTATAAAACGTGAAATGTCATATTAAAGATTCTTAATAATAATTAATAATAAAAAAAGAAAACATAGCGGTAACTGCTACATATCTCAAGAAATAGATAAAATATCAATATGTGTGTGTAGCCTCAAATGAAAGGACGAGATGACCTCTACATGATACTAAAATAAGATGTACGATATAGGAAATTCATCTCCTTTTCATCTCAGAGAAAGATGATCGGTTGAAGATGTAATATCGAAAAGTTATTTTGCACCGAAACCCGAAAGTAACTATATATATTTATATATGAACGGTCCAGGGAAAGGATGTGTATTTTCAGGGTTTTTAAAACGTTTAAATTCTACGGTAATATATCGGCTAATTGCTCATCAGTAAAATGCAACCTAAACGTTCCCAGAGAAATGAGAATTCAATTAAAGTATTAGCTCAAAAGAGATAAAAGAGAATTAAGAACGAAGGAACTCTTTAACGAAATGCACGAAATGTTTTAACGTTGAGTGTACCAAAGAAGGCAAACATTTTAGAATAAATCTTATTGGGACAGGTCAATTAACCACTTGGGTTGCAATGATGTTCTATGCACGTCGTTCATCATCTGTTGCATATCAAAGAAAGATATGCCCAACATGTCCAGTATATGCAAAAGAGTGTGTCTGTTGTGAAATCATGTCAGCTTAATTTTCAATTAACAATAACTAGATCAGCTCTAGTGATGCTATACGAACACATCTAAGAAGAATAGAGAGATAAGAAGTGAAGCTGAAGAAAGTGATAGTAGATTTAGTGATATTGTTTCACTATTTCATAAAGGTGCAGAATTCTAATTATTAAGGATAACATAACAGCAAAGACGGAGATTTTGTTTCACATTTTTCACCACAAATACTGCAGAATGATGTGGAAAATTAATCTATTTATGAAGAATAATTTTGGAAAGATGAAAAGAATAATGAAAACGTATAGAAGCTTCACATGCTTCCGATACAACTGAACTTCCAAAGCTTCAGTGTAGAACGTCACGCTTTTGCACTGAGAAATTATTGTGAACGTTTGTTTCCTACCCCCTTGATTTCTTTATCCTACACTCTAGAGTAGTGTTACGATCAACCAGCACCAGCAGGCCCGCGTTCCGTAACCGGGCACAATTTTGATAAATCGTTTGTTCTTCTTGCTAGTCGTTGATTCCATGCAAACTAATCGTTATGTCAATAAAAAAATATGGTGAAAACATGAAAAGAATTGGAGAAATAGAAATACATCCAAATTACATTAATATGTATTTTATTTTATGCGTTTTAAAAACTCAAGTCAAAAATAAATTGTGCAGTCTTATTGGCCAAAAAGAAACATAGTTTAAATTCTTACGTCTAGCAAAACAATGCCCTTCTAAAGATTTATGCATTTGGTTCCACAAATAATGAAGTAACTGCTAAAAGTGAAAGTTAAAAATATAATTGATTATTTGAGTGGTAAATTTGAACATAGTTATATGGAAGAAGAAAATTTGCCGTAGAGAGTCTAATGAAATATCTTCGCTGCTTACTTTACAAGTAAATCACGTTATCCTGTATAAAAAAGACAGAACAAAATTATCTAGAAGATTCTAGAGGTAGGCCACTAGCTGGCTGCGAACACAACTTGACTTTAGACATGGTTTTCGTCGTCAAAACTCTACTTAACATTATGTAACATAAAAAATAATATCGAAACAGTCAGCTGTAATAAAAAGATATTACTACAAATATATCTGAAGTTGTTTCAAGATCTTGTAATGGCATTCCAATTCTCAACAAAAAATATTTGTTGTCTACACAATACATAAAACAAGAAAAGATTTACATATGAATAAATAAGGAAAACCAAAATGGAAATGTTACAAAGCTAAATGTTACTCGTATTTTACAATACAATACGTATAGGAGTATATTCTTCCTATGTATATGATGGGAAAAACACCTCCAAGAATATATTTTGCTTTTTAATGGGGATTTGGAATTTTTTAATGCATGTTTTATTTTGTAAGAACACTATCGTGGCAAGAGGCAAAAGGATATTCATTTTCAAAGTTTTTTAGTTGTTGCCGAACAAAGTCTCGTACACATACGCAGCAAAAAAGACATGAGGCAGGATGGGTTCATATTAATTGATTAATGAAAGTTATTTTTCTCGGGGTTTTAGTTGAATAAATGTTATATGTCGGAGCAGTAACGTTCACTATTAATGGTTTCTCCTGGTTGAATAGAGGAATAACGAATTATATCCTTAGCATATAACCACATAGTAATTATAACCTTCTGTCGATGTAAAGGCCATTAGGGGCATGTTTTGCGACTTTAATTGAGCCAATTACTGTTTTGTTTTCCATAATCCAAGAAAATCAAAATTTTTATCATAAGAAAGGAGCATTTCTGTTTCCAAGTGTATGTGCAGCACGAAGTGTGGTTAATCGCTGATAACTGTGCTTACCGTGTAATGTTGTTACATTTCCAGCAAATACAACTTGATCA